>CAIGRO010016955.1:0-16411 GCA_903798355.1 Fraxinus baroniana
GAGTTTTGTTGCCGACAAAGTTTACAATTACGAATGTGATGTTTTTAAAAATTAGGTTATTTCCACAAATCTTTTCATTAAATTTAGGGCAAAAGATGATGACATGGCACTTCGGGTTCACGGAACTTGGGGCACTACAAAACTCCTCATTTACTATGTCGCAAGGCATTACTAGATACCGAGACTCGCTATTGTCAACTGAAAAAATTAGCTCGAAATCTAATGCCTTACTTCCAGAGCCATTTAGTAGTTGTCGTAATATCCTTCCCACAGAAGCTGATACTCCACAAACCTAAGTTATCCAGATGACTAACCAAATGGGAAATTGAATTAAGTGAATATGATATGTCTTTTGCACCCCGTACTACCATAAAATCTCAGGTACTTGCAGATTTCATCGTTGATTTTGTTCTTAACTCTCAGGTCCTAGCCCAAAAAGAACTTCTTTGCTTGATGGACACACCAATGATAGGCACATGGATGCTTTAGGGGGGCGGGTCAAGCAACATCAATGGTGTAGGCCTCGACATTATTCTAACATCACCAGAAGAAGAGCAGATAGAATAGGCGACCAGGTGTGAATTTAAGACAACTAACAATGAGGCAGAATATGAAACACTCATTACCAGACTAATCTTGGCAAAGGAAATAGGAGTCACTCAAATAAGTATCCACAATTATTCTAACCTCATTGTTAACCATATCCAAGGCACCTTTATAGCCAAAGATGCAAACATGATATCTTACCTAGAGTTACTCAAACGGCTCTGCACCAAGTTTGATGAGTTCCAATTCACTCAAGTTCCAAGGATCGAAAAGGTCCAAGTAGATGCATTAGCCAGCCTTGGAGCAGTTATGAATATGAAACAAAGTAAGGTCATCCTGGTAGCCTACTTGCAATGGTAAGCAATTTGAAAGTTGGCTGAAATCAAAAGTTTTCATTCGATGGAAAAGCAATCTTGGATGATGCTGATTGTTAGATACCTCCAAAACGATGAATTGCCACTAGACAAGAATGAAGCATGATTCGCCAAGGTTAAGGCTGCCAAATTTTGTATAATAGGTGGTAAATTGTATAAAAGATAATTCTCTGGACCCTCTTTCCGATGTATCGGCAATGCTAAAGTCGAATATGTCCTAGTCGAACTTCACGAATGAGAATGTGGTAATCACTCAGGAGCCCGAAGCTTTGGTGCATCATGCACTTACCACTAGGTACTATTGACTACAATGTTGGCCGACTCTTTTAATCATGTCAAAAAGTATGACCAATGTCAACGATTCGCCAATGTCTTGCACATGCCTCCCGAACGGCACAACCCCATTCTTTCACCCTGACCTTTCATGAAATGGGGAATGGATATTGTCAGGAAACCTCCAACTGTTCCAGGACAACGGGTCTATATTCTAGTGGTCACAGACTATTTCACTAGGTGGATTGAAGCCAAGGCACTCTCACAGGTACATGATCGCGAAATTATCCAATTTATCTAGAAAAATGTGATGTGTAGGTTTGGAGTTCCAAATGAAATAGTCCCTGACAAAATAGGCCACAATTCATAAGTATTGGTTTTCAAATTTTCTGCAAAGAGTGGAATATCAAGCCGACCTTCTCCACTTCGCGGTATCCCCAAGCCAACGATCAAGCTAAATCTTCCAACAAGACTATCATGAAAACATTAAAGAAAACACTATCTAAAGGCAAAGGAAAATGGGCAGAAGAGTTACCTGGAGTCCTTTGGTCCTATCACACCACCGTTCGGACAACCAACCAGTGAAATTCCCTTTTCATTAGCTTACGACATGGAAGCGATCACACCAGTAGAAACATGCACCCAAAGATTTCAGTATGAATGGATAACTGATGGGCATAACCAAGTTGAATTATGTCATGAGTTAGATCTGGTGGACAAACGAAGAGAATGAGCATTGGTTTGTACAGCTGCATATCAACAAAATATTGCCCAACACTTCAACTGACAAGTAAGAACCAGAACCTTCAAAGAAGGTGAGTGGGTGCTACGAAGAATATTCTAAAATACCAAAGAAACATGTGTAGGAAAGCTTGCAGCAAATTGGGAAGGACCATACCTAATCACGAAGGTCGTTGAACAAGGAGCCTACAAGCTATGTACTATAAACGGTAGAGATATCAACAACAGTTGGAACGCCATTCATCTCTGCAAATATCATTTTAAAGTCTTCTAAAACTCTTTTCATTTCTTGTATTTTCATTTTCACTCAAAATTGGTAATGACTTTGGAGCAGGTCCTAACCTTCTCTGCTTTCAGGATAATCAATGACGAAGTTTTGGGCGGACCAAACAAAACTAAACAAAGCATACCACTTTTCCATCACGGGACATTTTCATTATTTCCTTAATAATTTTGTAATTTTCCTTTTTAATTCTTTACACCATCAAGATCAACACTAACTTACGCATCGGAGAGCCGATGGCAAAAATGCCATCGATGACCCTAACTTGTCTTTGCTCTCAGGGGATTCACCAAGTAGAAAAGCGTATCACTCATTGAAGATCAAGACCTTCTTCACTAATAGAGACATGGAAAGATGGTCTCATAGATTCTATCAAACCATCTAGATGAAGAAGACCACACAGTTGCCTTCAAGCCATTTGGACAAGTTTGGTCCTACCATCACCATCATGCCAATCTGAACGAAGACTCGACTGCCTTCGAACTAGGATAACCTTCAAGCCAACCAATAACATTACCTGCCAAATCAAATGGATCGGATTGATTGAAGCCTTTGCAAAAATGCATTTATGGGTCTTATCTTTTAAATTGGGAAGTAAGTCCGTTTTCTATTTGAATATTATGATCATAAATTTTTGTACTTCGAATAAAATCTAAAGTTTGATATTTCATCAAGTTTTAGCCCACAACCCCAATAAATCTACATATTACATGATTTAGAAAGCCATAAGTTCAAATACGTTCATACAAATACTGATACATAAGTCTGAAAGAAAATGCTAGCCGGGAAACACAATTGGAAAATGTGCTACCAAAGGAATTTAGGCTTGCCCATCATCAGCATTCTCGACTCCCTTGTCAAACACAGTCCTGGTTTCAGGCTGCTATTCTATTATATTCTGCATAACAAGCATCCGGCACAATTCAGCATAATCAACAATCGCTTTGTACACATCCTAGCTAACATGTTTACCTTTCTTATAATCATTCATAAGAAAGGCTCTAGTGGCTATTTCAACTTACAGTTGGCAATTCTCTAGACGGTCCTCTAGAGAAGCAATATGAGCCCCAGAAGATTTCTTTAAGTTTGTAAACTCCTCCTCCAACACGAGTTTCTCACGAATCATCTCGGATAGCTCATCTATCGCCTTTCTAGCATCCAAGTCAGCATCTTTCTTCCTAACCCTCAAACTTTCGACTTCTCCATGCAATGAAGGATTTATGTCCTACAATGAGTGCACCTTTCTAGCTTGTCTAACATCTTTGTTTTCTAAAAAATAGTGCCTTGCAGCCCCTGGAATCAACTAAATAAGTTCACACCAACCGATTGGTTTATCCATAATGAAGTATATAAAAAATAATATACCCGGAAAATCTAAAACGCCACGTTCTTGGCTTCCTTTACTGGACTAAGTTGCTCATAGAGCGTCCGGTCTTCAGGAAATAAGAGACCTTTGTCAAGCGCCACCACCACCCCGATTAGAGAACGTAGATGAATGGAAATGTAAGCATGATCGAATCATCATCTGTAGACAATGACCCTGGATAATCGTGTTTGCGGATTGAAGGGGAAGAAGCATCAGATAGCTCGGTCTGGCTCGAGAAATCATCATAGAGGTCTGAAGTGTTAAATAGCGGTGTTGTTTTCTTTCGCCTTCTAATTTTCCAAGTCATAAAATTCATATTATCATGATAAAGAGAGATGGAAATTCTTGGTAATGATCTTCCTTTGATCATTCTTGGCTCGTGGTTCTGCCGAAGTATGATCCCACAAGCCACTAGAAGAAAGAACCTCTAAAGATAGAAGGAATGTTGGTTCCTTTGATCCTTAGGTATCGTAAGATCTTAGAAATTTGGTCTTTCACAAACAAGCCTTCGACGGGTCGTGTGTTGATGTGAAGACCTGCAAGAAAGTAAAATAAAAATCTCAAATCAGTAAAGCACGTCTCTGTAAACAATCTATGAAGCTTATCGAGTGACCATGCTGAAGGGAAATGATAATTCCCCTGTCGAATCAAATCGCCTAACACGAGAAAATAAGACCTTTTCCAACCTTTTTCTCCTAAGGAAAGTCCAACTATCAATCGATTGGCATATTTCCTTACATTTAAAGAAAAATCAGCATTTCTCATTGCATGCTCCTTTATAAAGTAACCATGCAGCAGCTCCGGCATGCTAAATGAGATATCGTGCCACACAGTCAGGACTTCAAGAGCCATGAGCAATCGCCAAGAGTTAGACATGAGTTGACTGGGTGCAATATCAAAATATTCTAGCACAATCCCACCCATGTGAGGAATCGAAAATCAAAAGCCATCTTTAAATGGCAACTTATAGAAAAAAGTCTAGCCTGGGGCATTTCATGAAACTCCTTTGTGCGACCATGGTAAACGAAGTTGAACAGATGCTGGAATACCACACGTATCTCAAATTCTTATAAAGTCATTCTTCATCAGCTTGCTCGGTATGTTTTTAGTAACAAGATATCACTAGCGCTTGGACGCTATGTTCATAAAAACTATGTCTTGAATAGCCATTGTCAGGACCTGGATCGGTCAGATCAATATTACTACTACACTTTTTGGATTGATCGCATAAGATGAGCAAATCCTCGAACCACCAACAAACCCCACTAATGTTGGCATGTCTGGACAATCCAAACTGGTATAATTGTCTAGCAATGAGTTTTTATATGGATAGCTAGACCTACTCCCGCTTCTAGTTGGCTAAGGATCGATTGGAATTCTGTATGGAACATCACAATAATCACTCCAATCCATTTTTCATAAAAAAGCAACTACTCACTATCAAACTCACTCTATGATGGATCAAACTCTAGAAACACCGGATCAAAATCAATGTAACCAAGGAAAAACTTGAAAAAAATCTTTGAAGAACACTCAAGAATAAGGCAAGAACTTAAAGAATGGAGGAGAGAAACTCACCAAAATCCTTAACGATCCTTGAAGTCTACCCAAGTTACTTGAGAAATGAATGATGAAGCTTTAAGTATTGAGAATTGGCATGCTAAATGAGTTGGACACATAAATTCACAAATTTTTTCAAAATCATCAACCAAATATGAGTGGACATATTTATCGACTGACAAATACTCTCTACAGACATGTTACATGGTTTAGATGAATCGATAATTTTTTTCATTTGAAGTGAATATATTTATCGGCCGACTAATACTCTCTACAAGACATCACACAGTCTAGATGGATCGGTTATTTTTTCGTTTGAAGTGGACATATTTATTGGCCGTCTAATACTCTCTACAAGATATGTCGCATGGTCTAGACAGATTGACAATTTTTCCTTTTTTAATGGGCATATTTATCGGCAAACTATATATATCTATAATCACTTTTCACTCGACAGTTTGTCGAGTGGATAGATTGGTGCATGCCTGCCACAAAAATAGTCACTATTGCCACACGACAACATTTGCCGATGTGGCAATAGAATCCACATGGCTTCCGAGCCGTGTGGTAGTAAAAACGTTGTATATATATTTATATGGTATATTTTATGTAATTTATCTATATTATGCTTATATAATATGAATAAATAAATAAAATTACATAATCAGAAATAAAAGAATTTTGAGCCATATGATTTTGAAAATTGAACGGCTTTCAAGAGTTGGTACTAAAAAATCATATGGCTCGATCAATCATGCAAAAATTTGCTGAAAACACGTCACATAGCTTTGAGCTACATGTCATTTTGAACAACTTTCAAGTCGTACAGTACCAAAAACCAAATGGCTTAAAAGCAAAAATTGGTATAAAAAATCGGACACCGAGATAAGCAGTACATCATTCTTTCAAATGTGGCATGGCTTACGATCACACAATAAAATCACATTGCTAGGCAAGCGTGTGATAATATCCCATGACATTTTTTGGTAGGATGATTTTCATCTACCACCATAATGAATTCTACTAGCACTCCAACCTATATGATCAAATGGTCTGTCCTATGATCAAAGCGCGCCCTCAACAAATGGTATGATTGGTCTTAAGCCCGAATTAATCTTTCATTCGAGTGGAACTCATATAAAAGAATAGAGTACAAATTGTAGTGGTAAAAATTGTTCCTCTAGCCTAAACGGCCCAATTCAAAAAATAAGGCCCACATATGGTCCACTTGATAAACGCGCCATCTTTGGCCTAGTTCATTTTTCAATCAGGCGAAATGCAATGTCCAAGACCCACGTGTCAATTCTTGATAATTTATCTTCAAGATAAATTACGCTATGATTTGACCAGATCAAGTAGAAGTTATCTGAAAACAGCTTGGGTACTTCCACCGAATAAATCTTATCAGATTCAGTTCCAACCAACCAGAAAATCTCGTAGAGTCCTCATCAATCCCACTTGGACGGTTATCCCACTACTATAAATTCCGTGGTAAGTCTTACATTCGGGGAAATAAGAAAAAACTACTCTACTCTAAGTGACTTTGTCTTTCTTTTGGTCTAGCATTGATATAATCTTTGGTAAGCTTTACTAACTTGACTGTCGGAGGATCTTCGGTCAACACCACACTGGTGTTCTATTAAGATCCTTTACAGTCTTTCTTCCTCATTTTACTTTTTGGCATGATTGTTGGTGACCTGACCAACTCGATTTTTTCAATTGTAGAATCCACCGTCTTCATACATTGTTTTTCAATTCTAGTTGCATACAAACTCAATTGAGAATTTCAACTATAAATACTGCAAGAATTCCCATTATTTCCTCATAGAAAATAAAGAAAACCATTGTAGAGAGGGAGCATGAGAGGAAAAAATATAGAAAAATAATAGGAGAGTTTTTACGTGCAAAATGTTATTCTTTTCAACCTTTCAAAATTAAGGTAAAATACTTTTGTAGAAGTGGTTCGTTTCCTTAAACTTTTATATTCAGTAATTTATGCATGAATTGTTAGTAGACATTCGAGTTATTTATTAAGAGATATAAAATCCTTCTAGAATTTAAATGACCTGAAATGTGTGTGTAGCTTGGTTATCGATATACTCCATAAGAGAAGAATGGTATGAAGTGTTTATTTTATTTTATAATCGTTACTGGATATTCTTAAATACTCACTCATACAAAATTTTACAGATTAATTCGGGTCGATTAGAACTGTGGCGAGATGATGATGCAGACTGCTAAAAGGAATTGAAGAAATAAAAATACTAAGTTTTTTATCTCCCAATTTATCAAATTGTCTATTTGTTCAAAGACACGTTTATTAATTAGTTAACTGATTATATTTAATTTTTTTAGAAATTCAAATTCCATGTTTTAGTTGATATTTATTGCAAAAAATAAAGTTACAATTTTATTTGTATCGTTTTCGCTTTTAGCGTAAAGAAAATTAAATTTTTGGTAACCTTCCAATGTTTACGAAAATTTGGGATGTTATAGATGGTTTCTCATCCGTTAGTCAACGCATTTGATTAGATTGGACAATTCATAAGGATAAATTTGTAATCTTAAATATTTTATTTAAATTATTAAGAATTAAAAACTCATAGAAAAGATAAAAAATATTTATATAAAAAATAATTCATTAAAAATAAAAAAGATATAATTATCTTCTCGAACCCCATCCCACCCCACCCCACCCCACACACCAACCCCACACCACTATTGCCACCACCACGTCATATCTACTTCTACCAAATGGCATCGTAGTGGGGATTTTGTTTACTTCCGAAAAATGGTAAAACAAGGGAATTTCTTCCTATGGTTAGTAGGTTCGCTATCATTTTTAACACGGTTTGACGGGCTGAAATAACTCCTAATTTTTTTTTTTTTTTTTGTAAAATATGGTGGTAAGGGTTTGTCGTGGTAGGTGTGGTAATAATTACGGTGGATTTAGGGGATGTGGGTGGGGTGACCGTTTTTCTTTTTCTTTTTTTATTATTTTTGATATTATAAATTTTCTTTTTTTCCTTTCTAATGTTTAAGTTTAAAAATACTATAATTATTGTTTTACCCTTCTAATTTTTTATATTCTGGTGAAGTCCGTCGACAAAAGAGGATACGTCGCAATAATAATAATAATAATAATAATAATAATAATAATAATAATAATAATAATAAGTAGATTGGGAAGAAAGTAACTACAAAAGTGATAGATTAGGGATGTTTATTGTCATTTGCCTTAGCATAATTTGCCCATTTCCTTTGAATAAAGAGGAATTTAAGGGAAAACTATAGCATTGGTAGTACATATGGAGTAATACTATTCATGCAGAAGATATTATCACCAGGTTACTATTATCTTGTCAAAATAAAGTTGGAATAATATTATGTAGCACAAAGGTCGTCTTTAGTACCGATTTAGGTGATTATGGGGCCACAACACATTGTTCATTCAGCCCATGTTTGGTATACATTAAAATTTTCATTTTCATTCTTCTACTCATTTTCAACCACACATTCTTTAATAAAATAATAATTTTCATCACATCAATACCTTTTCCTTCTTTTTCAACTACACATTCTCCATCAATTTACTATTCCAGAATACATTATTTCAAAATAATGTGGGTCAAACACACCCTAAATATTGAATAATGAGACATTGACCACATAACTAGATTGGTACTAAGCACAAGTTGTGTTAACTAATACTACTTATGAGATTGGGATGCATTTAAAGAATGACTATTATCAGATTCGCATGAAAGAGGAAGATGAATGGAAAACTGCATTTAAGACTAAATATGGATTGTATGAGTGGTTAGTAATACCTTCTGGTTTATCTAATTCACCTGGTACATTCATGGGGTTAATGAACCATGTCTTGCGTGCTTTCATGGGAAAATTTGTGGTAATTTACTTTGATGATACTTTAGTTTATAGCAAAAATTTAGATGAACATGTGGGACACTTGCATGCTGTGTTAGTGTGTTGAGAGAGCACCAATTGTATGCTAATCTTAAGAAATGCACGTTTTACATGGAATTTGTTGTGTTTTTTGGATTTGTTGTTAGTTCGCAGGGTATTAGTGTTGATCAAGAGAAGGTAAGAACAATAAGGGACTGGCCTACACCTAAGAATACGAACGAGGTGAGAAGTTTTCATGGTATGGCAAGTTTTTATTGAAGGTTTGTTAAAGATTTTAGTTATATTGCTGTACCTTTGAATGAACTTGTTAAAAAGAAAGTTGTTTTTAAGTGGGATGATGTGCATGATCGGGCTTTCAAAACTTTGAAAGATAAGCTAACTAATGCACCTTTGTTGTGTTTGCCTAACTTTGATAAAGCTTTAGAGATAGAATGTGATGCATCCGGGATTGGAATATGAGCTGTTTTGATGTAGGATTCCAAACCAATTGCTTATTTTAGTGAAAAGTTAAGTGGGGCAGCGTCGAATTATCCTACTTACGACAAGGAACTTTATGCACTAGTGAGAACTCTTCAAACATGGTAGAATTATTTGTGGTCGAGGGAATTCATCATTCATTCCAATCATGAGAGCCTGATGTTCTTGAAGACCCAAGGTAAGCTTAATAAAAGACGTGATAAGTGGTTGGAGTTCATAGAAATATTTCCTTATGTAATCAAATACAAACATAGGAAGGAAAACGTTGTGGCTGATGCATTTTTAGGAGGTACATATTATTTACTTCACTGCAAACTAAATGACTTGGTTTTGAATTGCTTAAGGATTTGTATGTCAATGATTCTGATTTCAGCCAAGTATGGAATGCATGTGATAAGTGTGCATTTGGTGATTTTTATAGGCATGAAGGATTCCTATTCAAGAAAGATAAATTGTGTGTGCCTATTTGTTCTATTCGTGAGTTGTTTGTTAGGGAAAGTCATGGGGGAGGTTTGATGGGACATTTTGGCATTCTAAAGACTTTAGATATATTACGTGAGCATTTTTATTGGCCTAATATGAAGCATGATGTGCAATTTGTTTGTGATAAGTGCATTACATGTAGGCAAGCAAAATCTAAAGTTAGATGGCATGGCTTGTATACCCTTTACTTGTGCCTACTCAACCTTAGATTGATATATCTATGGATTTTGTTTTGGGATTACCAAGGACTCAAAGCGCTAAGGACAACATATTTGTTATTGTTGATAGGTTTAGTAAAATGGCTCATTTTATTCCATGTTCTAAAACCAACGACACAACACATATTCCTGATTTGTTCTTTAGAAAAGTGGTTCAATTGCATGGGTTGCTAAAGACAATTGTTAGTGATAGAGATGTTAAGTTCCTAAGTCATTTTTGGCGTACTCTATGGAATAAATTAGGAACAAAATTTTTATTTTCTACTGTTGCACATCCTCAAACGGATGGTCAAACTGAAGTAGATAATAGGACACTCACTACATTGTTACATGCTATCATTCAAAATAACCTAAAATAGTGGGAAAAGTGTTTGCCACATATTGAGTTTGCATATAATAGGACTGTTCATTTTACTTCTTCGTTTTCTCCTTTTGAAATTGATAACCCTTTAATCTTTTAACACCTGTACAGATTTTACCGTTGCCTACTAATGAGCATGCTAATCTTGATCGTAAGAAAAAAGGCAGATTTTGTGAAGGAGTTACATGCTAGAGTTCGGGCCAACATTGAAAGGAAGAATGAACAATATGCTAAGCAAGCCAATAAGAGGCATTTGAAGGTCATCTTCCAACTTGGCGATTGGGTCTGGGTGCATATGCGTAAGGAGAGGTTTTCCACAACAAAAATCAAAATCGCAGCCTAAAGGAAATTGACCTTTTCAAGTCTTGGAGCGGATCAATGATAACGCCTACAAGCTAGATTTGCCAAGCGATTATGGTAATGTTAGTGCAACTTTTAATGTTGTTGATTTATCTTTGTTTGATGTTGGTGATTTGAGGACGAATCCTTTTAAAAGGAGGGGAATGATGGAGATCGAGGTGGTCAAGGTGCTGACCAAGTTGATGCTCACAAACATTCTCGAGATCTTTTGAAAGGAATTTACGGTCCAATGACTAGGGCAAAGACAAAGAGGATGAAAGAGGCTTTGCAAGGTTTGATCGTGGAAGTGCAATATAAAGAGGTGGTGCTAGAAGATTCTAGAACTAAATTCGAAGATTCCAAAGATTCACCAAGGATGGTCACTTATCATTTGTGCAAGGGATAGATATGGAAGGACAAGAAGAGTTCAAGGGTTATTTAGGAATTTTCATTTTTTTTTGTCTTTAATTAACTATGGGCTCTTTTATGTTTTGATCAATTAGGTGGGAATCCACATCTTTTAGGCCCACTTCATTTTCTTTCTTCATTTACCTAGGTTTTATTGTTTAAAAGGAGCAGTCATGATGTTTTGTAAGGCAAGAACGTTTTTATGAAGCTTATGGAGAAAGCTCTTGCTTTTGCCTTCTTGTGTTCTTGATTGAATGCTAGAATTCGACTTATCAAAGGAGTGATCAGCCTTTGTGGCGCCTCAAGGTTTGGGTNGACTTATCAAAGGAGTGATCAGCCTTTGTGGCGCCTCAAGGTTTGGGTTGTAAGGACTTTGTTTCCTTAAGGTTCTAATCTGATCTTCCTCATTTCATCACGTTCATACCAGCTGGTTTTTGTTCCTTTTTCCATTGAATTTGTGGGTTTTCAAAAGGGGGTATCTTATCTATCATTTGGTATCAAAACGTTTGTTTTGGGTTGCTGAAAAAAGGTTGTTGATTTCTATTTCTTTGCTGAGTTCTTGCTAGCGAAAAAAAAAGAAAAAAGAAAGAAAAGAAAACGTGGCAGATTTTTAGTTTTATAAGTTTCTCATTCTTGTTCTTTGTTCAAGTTTCATATTCTTTATTGAATTAAGTTAATATTGGTGTTTATTTATTGGAGTTTCTTGTTTTGTTGAATCAATTTCCTTTTAATTTGGTCTAGTTTTGCCGTATTTATGACCAAAAAAATATTCCGACTTTTGTTGAGATGGTCACCAACTAACCGGTTGCTTGTTGGCAATTGTTGACTTCTTGATTCTGTTAAGAACATAAAGGGGACTAGCTTGGCTTTGAGTGGTAAAAAGAAAGAGAGATCATCAATAAGAAAAAGCCAAAATTGTGTGAAACACAAGTGATAACAATCTGATTTGAGTACAAACATGTGAGGGGGTGTGTGAGGAACAACATCTTTTATTTGGTTTAATTTTATAGGTTTAAACCATGAGTAAGGAAGGAGGAAAACCACAATAGGTCGACTTGAAATTCTTCATCAAGGCTGTTACTGACCAATTTAAATTACTTGATGCGAGTGGATGACTTGGAGTCCTCTTCCGGCTCTAAAACGTATAGAAGACATAAGTTGGATGAAGAAGACGAAGTTGATTCCAAAGTGGAGAGATCAAGTTATAAATGGGACAAGACAGTTGGCTCCAAAAGAGATAACAATATAGGTAGTATAAAGATGACAATTCTGACTTTTCGGGGAAAGAATGATCTAGAGCTATACTTGGAGTGAGAAAGAAAAGTTGGGCACGTATTTGATTGTCATAATTACTCTGAGGAGAAGAAAGTAAAGCTAGCAGCCGTGGAGGATTATGCAAGTATATGGCGAGATCAAATGGTGATCAATAGGCGCATGAATGGTAAGAGGTCTATTCGGTCATGGGAAGATATGAAGTTGGTGATGTGCAAGAGATTTATACCTAGCCATTATTATAGAAAGTTGCAAGTGCTGGCTCAAGGTTCCATGAGTGTAGAGAATTATTATAAGGAGACGTAAATCGCCATGATTAGAACAAACATAAAGGAAGACAGAGCAGCAATAATGGCTAAATTTATTGTCAGATTGAACGAGGAGATCACTGACGTGGTTGAGTTGCAACATTACGTAGAGATGGAGGAGCTACTCACAAAGCTGTTAAAGTGGAGGAGCAAATTAAGTCCAAGAGGTTCAGATCTGGTTCGACTTCTAGCTCTCCATGGAGATCAAATTGGAAAGACAACAAGGCTGCCCTCAGAACAAAAGAAAAATCAAAGTCGAAGAGTTCGATTGTTGTTCCTAAAGGCAAACCAGAAACTAAAACTCTTACTAAGTCATGTGATATTAAGTGTTTCAGGTGCCAAGGATTCGGACATATTGATTCTGAATGCCCAAATAAAAAGGTTATAGTTGTACGGGCGAATGGAGAAGTTAAAAGTATTTGCTCGAGTGACAATGAGATGCCACCATTGGAGGATTGTTATGTGCAGGGTGATTTACTTGTTACAAGGAGAGCCTTGAGTATACAGCCTAAGGATGAAGGAGATGAGGAGGAACGTGAGCATTTTTTCACACAAGATGCCACTTGAAGGATAAGGTATGTACGTTGATTATTGATAATGGGGGTTGTACTAATGTTGCTAGTACTTTGTTGGTAGAAAAGTTGAATTTGAAGTAGCAAAAGCATCCTAAACCGTACCAGCTCGATGGCTAAATGACTGTAGAGAAGTGAAGGTAAACAAGCAAGTTTGGTACCTTTTTCAATTGGCAAGTATGAGGATGAGGTTCTTTGTCTTATGTATGCTGGTCATATATTGCTTGGCCGACCGTGGCAATTTAATATGAGGGTTTCGCATGATGGGTACAAAAATCAGTATTCTTTTGTAACGAACAACCAAAAGGTTGTATTAGTCTCTCTCTCCAACCTTTGTAATCTTATGAGGATCAAATTAGGATAACAAAAGAGTGCAAAATGAGAGAGAAACAAAAAAATGAGCATGAGGAAAATAAAAAGAGAGCAAGTGAGGTCGAGAGAAAAAATGGAAGAAGAGTGAACAAAAGGGAGACAAAAGTGAGACAAAAGGAGAGAAAAGTGAGCAACATAGAGAGGAAAAATAAAGGAATGAGTGGACTTGCTGAAAAACATGAGGTTAAGAGTGTAATGATGGCAAGGAAACAATTACTTGTAGTCATGTACAATGATATTAATTTTTCTACTAACGACCTTAACTCATCTTTGCCTAGTGTTGTTGTGTCTTTATTGTAAGACGTTGAGGACTTATTTCTTGAGGAGATTCCCCATGGATTAGCTCATTTAAGAGGAATTGAGCATCAAATAAACTTCATACCTAGTTCGACCATACCAGATCGACCTGTTTATAGAGCTAATCCAGAGGAAACGAAGGAGATACAAAGGCAAGTGGATAACCTGTTGCGAAAGGGATTTGTAAGGGAGAGTCTCAGTCCATGTTCGGTTCATGTCCTCTTAGTTCCAAAGAAAGATGGCACATGGCACATGTGTGTGGATTGCCGAGCTATTAACAATATAACGGTAAAGTATGTCTTATCCCCAGATTAGATGATATGCTTGATGAATTGCATGGCTCTCAAGTGTTTTCTAAAATTGATTTAAAGAATGGCTATTATTAGATTCGCATGAAAGAGGAAGATGAATGAAAAATTCCATTTAAGACTAAATATGGATTATATGACTGGTTAGTAATGCCTTCTGGTTTATCTAATGCACCTAGTACATTCATGAGGTTAATGAATGACATGCTTTCATGGGGAAATTTGTGGTATTTACTTTGATGATACTTTAGTTTATAGCAAAGATTTGGATGAACATGTGGGACACCTGCATTTTGTGTTTAGTGTGTTGAGAGAGCACCTATTGTATGCTAATATTAAGAAATGCACGTTTTGCATGGAATGTGTTGTGTTTCTTGGATTTGTTGTTAGTTTGCAGGGTATTAGTGTTGATGAAGAGAAGAGAAGGTAAGAGCAATAAGGGATTGGCCTATACCTAAGAATGCGAACAAGGTGAGAAGTTTCAATGGTTTGACAAGTTTTTATCGAAGGTTTGTTAAAGATTTTAGTTCTATTGGTGCACTTTTGAATGAACTTGTTAAAAAGAAAGTTGTTTTTAAGTGGGATGTGCATGATTGGGCTTTCAAAACTTTGAAAGATAAGCTAACTAATGCACCTTTGTTGTGTTTGCCTAACTTTGATAAAGCATTTGAGATAGAATGTGATGCATCCGGGATTGGAATATGAGTTGTTTTGACGTAGGATTCCAAACCAATTGCTTATTTTAGTGAAAAGTTAAGTGGGGCAGCGCTGAATTATCCTATTTACGATAAGGAACTTTATCCATTAGTGAGAACTCTTCAAACTTGGCAGCATTATTTGTGGCCAAGGGAATTCATCATTCATTCCGATCATGAGAGTTTGAAGTTCTTGAAGACCCAAGGTAAGCTTAATAAAAGACATGCTAAGTGGTTGGACTTCATAGAAACGTTTCCTTATGTAATCAAATGCAAACATGGGAAGGAAAACATTGTGGCTGATGCATTGTCTAGGAGGTACGTGTCACTTACTTCGCTACAAACTAAATGACTTGGTTTTGAATTGCTCAAGGATTTGTATGTCAATGATTCTGATTTCAATCAAGTATGGAATGCATGTGATAAGTGTGCGTTTGGTGACTTTTATAGGCATGAAGAATTTCTATTCAACAAAGATAAATTGTGTGTGCCTATTAGTTCTGTTCGTGAGTTGCTTGTTAGGGAAAGTCATGGGGGAGGTTTGATAGGACATTTTGGTGGTCTAAAAGACTTTAGATATATTACGTGAACATTTTTATTGGCCTAATATGAAGCATGATGTGCAAACTGTTTGTGATAAGCACATTACATGTAGGCAAGCAAAATCTAAAGTTAGATTGCATGGCATGTATACCCCTTTACCTATGTTTGCTTAACATTGGATTGATATATCTATGGATTTTGTTTTAGGATTACCAAGGACTCAAAGCGGTAAGGACATCATATTTGTTGATGTTGATAGGTTTAGTATAATGGATCATTTTATTGCATGTTCTAAAATCAACGACGCAACACATATTGCTGATTTCCTCTTTAGAGAAGTGGATCGATTGCATGGGTTGCCTAAAACAATTGTTAGTGATAGAGATGTTAAGTTCCTAAGCCATTTTTGGCGTACTCTATGGAATAAATTAGGAACTAAACAGTTATTTTCTACTGGTGCACATCCTCAAATGGATGGTCAAACTGAAGTAGTTAATATGACACTCACTACATTGTTATGTGCTATCATTCAAAATAATCTAAAACAGTGGGAAAGGTGTTTGCTACATATTGAGTTTGCATATAATAGGAATGTTCATTCTACTTCTTCATTTTCTCCTTTTAAAATTGTTTATGTCTTTAATCCTTTAAAACCTGTGGATATTTTACCTTTGCCTACTAATGAACG
>CAIGRO010016956.1:0-12868 GCA_903798355.1 Fraxinus baroniana
GTTCGAATGTAATTTACCCGTGAAGGGACTCTTGCTGTTCAACTTTTTTGTCTAGTGTACTTTCCAATTAAATATTACACGATTATGCCGAACAATTGTACAGATACAAATGAGTGGAATACTTAAAATGGAATGAAGAAATGTACAAGAATTTTACTTTGGTTCGGCTATTTGTCAAGAGGAATGCTCCCACTGGTGATTGTTCACATGTGACATGCATGATAAGACCAATAAAGAATGCCTCGTATTTATGTCACATCACTTATTCCTCCATTGGAATAAATAGCATTAGCATTTGTCAATGAAAGTGTGAGTAGTGCAATTGAGTATTTCTCTTTGATTTTATTTTATCTTTATATTTCATATTTTATTTGTCACCTTGTCTTATTAAGGTCATATTTGTTTCGAATTAAAATGAGAGTTTAATTTAATTCAAAGTCAAACAATCAATATTAAACACATCTTTCATGGGTCCTACAATTTTTTAACCATAAATTTCAATTTTTTTTTATCACAATCTACTTATAATCTAATTTTACCAAACACCCACTAAATCTTGATTTTGTACTCCACTTTGTTATAAGACAGGTAGAAATGTTAAATAGAGTGAGTTGGCTCACCAATTTTATACATCTTTTACTGAAAATTGCTTTCTCACTCATTTAGTCATTTATGATGAGTCGGTTCGGACACGGGCCGATAAGCTAGCTCGGCAGTGTGCCAATTCATGCGAGCATTTGCAAAAGAAATTTGTTGTTCAACCCGTTTCACTTAACATCCTTACCACAGTCTTTGTTTGTTCCGCCACCTTTTAATTGCAATGAAGATTTTCAATATTGGTTCATTTTTGCACTTATGCTCTCAACTTATTTTTGTCACATTCTTATCCTTAATCTTCAATTAATTAGTTATCTTGTTCCTGATTAATGTTTCTCTCCAAATATTCTATTATCATGCTTTAAGATAAGGAGCAAATATTTTGAACTTCTTTATTATTGGATTTTCTGTTTATTAGAAATATTACTGATAAATATCGTTGTCGCTTGTCAGAACAAAATGTGGGAAAAATATTTTTTGTCAGAATATTATGTTTTCGTGTTTTGAAATGTGGGAAAAATATTTTTTCACATTTTAGTATTTATTGTTTTTCAAAAACATGACGGACAAATAAGTCGTTTTACGCCTTTTCAACGGGATTTTCAGAGTTAAAAGATGTGCTAATTAATGAAAGATTTAGAATGAAAATGAGTCGAAAAAATAAAGAGCATAGAGTGATGCATCGAGTCAAGAATGATGGCATTGAGTACAATTAAAATTGTGGCTGAGCTAATAAAAAATGTGGTGGGAATGACTACATTTTTAACTTTTAGATAACTATTTTAGGTTAATTGAGTTGGAGGTCACTAAAGTTTCACTTTACCGACAAATATATCATTGGACTTCAATTGCCGGTAATCGAGTCGCCCAATTTTGATTTAACAACAATTAGGTCACTCTATTAACGGACCGTTAGGATACATAAGTTGATGATGTGGACATCAAAGCTAATGGTGGATGATGTTGACTTCAACGAGGACTATTCAAATACTTTTCACGTCCACGTCAAATTAAATTAAGGCCCCGTTCGGTAGGGATTAAAATCAAATTGAAATTGAAAATATAGTCGTTATTGGGTCCCACTCGTCTAATGAAAATCAACAATAACTGCTAATTTTTTAATTTTAATCTCTATCGAACGGGTCCTAAAACCCAAATTTCCAATTGAAACCTCCAAAAATTGTTATATTACAAAGAAAAATGAAAATTCTTTTAGGCTTTTTGATCAATCGCTCCTTTCCCTCATCCATTTATTAATTTATTTAAAAAAAATATTTATTGTTTTTCTCTATCTTTTATTTCCACTAGATTTTCTCTAAATTATTATATTGCTTTCTTTTATTAAAAATTAAAATATTTTGATTGCATTTAATTATAAAGAGTGATTTTGGCTACTCTCTAAATTAGAATATCTCCAATAAACTCTGTAAATATAAAAATATTTTCTATTTTAAAGAGTTCAACCCTTAAATTATACTCGAAGATACTCTTTAAATTAATATTTTTATTTAGAATCATAGAGTCACACATATTCTCTATAGTTTGATACATTCAAATAATTTCAATTTCCAACGAAGGAAAATAATATAATAATTTAGAGGAAAACTAGTGAAAATAAAAGATATGGAAAAATAATATATATTTTTGGGAACAGTAAAATTAAATATTAAATATAAAGAGTTTGTTGGAGTACTTAAAATTTCTACTTTCTAAATTTATAAATACTCTCTAAATTGTAGAATATACTTTTTAAAAATAGCGAGCACCGTGTAAATGCTCTTAAAATGTTAATTTAAAGAATTTATTGAAGCATGATTTTAAGGGTGGCTCTTTAAAATAAAGAGTGTAATGGTGGCAATCGAGTCAGCGGTTTATCGGTTCGGCCGCACGATTCGAACTGTAGTGACTCATGAGCCCGAGCAAGCTGAGCCTGCTCGACTTTTTTTTTTTTAATTTAATAGAAGAATAGTTAAAAAAAAAAAGTAAAAAATTCAAAAAAGGCGAGCCACGAGCCGAGCTACCCATAAGCAACGAACCGAGCAGAAGCTTGACTCGTTTTATAACGCGCCGCGAGCTCGAGCTCGTGGGCAACGAGCCGAGCCGCCCCTAAAAGAGGGTTGAAAATGCTCTAACGTCCCACAGACAAAGTGACCTAATTGCTGTTAAATCAAATTTTGGTGACTCAATAGCCGGCAATTAAAGTTCAGTAATCTACTTGCAGGTACGATAAAAGCTCAGTGACCTTGGTTACAATTAACCCGTTTTGTTTACCCCTAAAATTCGTCCTTGCCCTCGATAAAGAATACCGACCTACGCCGAATCTGCGTGTCGTTTCAGGTGCTAATTGGAGAGTAATTGAGCGAACATGAAATCGCACTCAGCATGGGGTACATCCAAGAGCCTCGTCAAGTTTAGAATGTAAGTAAATATATTTAATTAGTAGAATCAGTAGTAATTGGATTTCTTTTCTTCTGTTTATGTTTTGTTTTGTTTTGTGTTTTACTGATTTTCGGAGTTGTAATTCCTATGTACGGCAGTCCGACTTCGGACAACCTAGTTCCTATACGTCTGGATATTGAAATCGACGGCCAAAGATTTAGAGATGCATTCACCTGGAACCCTTCTGGTAGCTACTCATGCTATACTTTATAGAAGCGTATATTGTGCATTTTTATTGATTTTAATTTATTTTATTTATTTATTTTTTGCGTCGTTCCTTTAAGCTTAGTCACGAGCCTGGGTGCCAAACGTTTATCTGTCAAAAACTTAAAAGAAACAGATAAATTGATTTATCAGCTGTGAAGAGATGTGTAGCAGTGGTAAAGATTCAGCACTGCGAGAAATAACTACGATCATCAGGAAACAGAGTGGTTAATTGTACTCAATTCCCGTTTGGTATCGGACCGAATCATGGTATGCCGTGTTTTACTAGGTTTTTAGGTAGGATCTAAGCATCAATGGGCTGAAAGTTCTAATTCCCACCAAAACTAGGAACGTGATTCATAAACAGATTGATAGATAGTAATATCAACCTTAATTTAGATCATAGAGTGTAGAGTATTATTACCTTTGTTCTTTTCACTTTGGTCTCCATCCCCCAACTACACCCTAAGACCAACTAGTGGGGTTTATGCCTGAACTCGAGTTTATTTTACGGAATGTGCGAGAGGGGATGTTCAAACCACCTAAATAGTTTCCTCGAAACTGATATTATGTTTTCCTCGCATGAACTATATAAGTACTGGATGATCTGTACTCGTAATTTATTCACATACTATCTTTCATTACTTGCGCATTTTGCAAAACCATGAACTAATGTTTTTGTTACTGTAGATCCTGATTCTGAAGTTGTGGTATTTGCGAAAAGAACGGTGAAAGACTTGAAGCTTCCGCCTGCTTTTGTCACACAGATTGCTCAATCTATCCAAGTATAATATAACAATCCATGCCTTAAGTTGCCTTTTTGTCCTTATATTGGCGTACCATATTTTCTTTTATGCTCCATATTTCAGTAAAAATTGGGTATAGAAAGGCCCTGTTTTATGCGGGATAAGTTTGGAAACATCACGTACGCTCATCTCACAAAAATATCTCTATCGAATTAAGTCCAAAAAGTCTCATGCTACAATTTATGATTCTTGATATTCAAATCACACTTATTGCAGACACAGCTAACAGAATTCCGGTCTTATGAAGGGCAGGATATGTACACTGGAGAGAGAGTTGTCCCCATCAAGGTTTTGACAAGACTAACTTGTGATTCCAATTTTCCCGCCCTTGAGACTAAAATGTGTTATTTTATCGTATTTATTTGTAACAATTCTGAATTTTCTTTTGGCTGGTCAATTAACTAAAAGTAGTGGTGGTGATTTTGTGTTCTTCTCTTTATGTATTGTGAACCAGCTAGACCTTCGTGTTAACCATACTATCATCAAGGACCATTTTTTGTGGGTAAGTATAGCCACATGGTTTTATTTATTTCTTGAACAGCCCCATGAGGATGTTGTGGATCTTGTGAAATAAGTAGTGGTTTTGATATGTGCCACTTCAGTAATTTGAGAAGAAGAATATATTTATAATGAATTTCAGGAGTTGAACAACTTTGAGAGCGACCCTGAAGAATTTGCTAGAATTTTTTGCAAAGATATGGGCATTGAAGACCCAGAAGTTGGAGTAAGTGCATGCAATGTTTTCGCATTTTCAATATTTGGTATGCCAAGAAAAATCGGTAAAACTGAAATAATTGTGGTCCAGAAAACAAAGTGATTCTAACTTGACATGTTTTGTTCTTTTGGTTTTATAACTTACACCAACTTATATGAGAGATAAATACACCACTCAACCACCACCGACAACCACAAAGCACTACTTACCATCGATAATCACCAGTTGAATGGTAACGATCAGTTAGTGAGCACCTGTTGTAACGACCTAAAACTTACCATTTGAGTCGTTAAATACGAATTGTAAAAATAGAATTTTCATAAAAGATAATTATCCCTAAAGTTACAATAATTAAAAATAACACACTTTCTTAATCATAAGATTTATTGCTAAAAAAATTCATAAATCATCTCATCTTTATTATACCACCAGTGACTAGTTCCAATCTCCAATGTCTCGAACCTTAATTACCTAAAAGAGGGAAAATCATAAATAATGATATAAAATTCCAATAAGTGAACCACATACATCGTAATTCATATTTAAAATTTATGAATTTTTAACGTACATAAGGAGATACGAGGATTAGAAACTGAATGGCCATAATCCCTTTACATAAAATCATAATATACATAAGGAGACACGGGAATTAAGAACAATACTTCGTTGTTATAATTCTCATGCGTAGTGTTACTAAACTCCGATCCTTTGAACTTATATATGACCCATTTCATATTCATAACTTAGAATTCCGTATTTTAAAATATGGAAAATGATTCGACATACAACGTGTGACTACACTCACCTCATAAATTTGAAGAAGATTTCATAAAACATGTATGGAAGAACTTGACCTCAAACAATCGTTTATGAACTTTGTGTGTAGTGTGGGACAATCATAGTTATATACACACATATATAGATGAACGTAATTATGGTAATTATGTAATTTAAATCAATCAATCATAATTACATATAATTATACATAGACGCACATAATTATAGTAATACTATAATTTAACTCAATCAATCATAATTGTATATAAATATATACATATATAAATGTACGTAATTATATAATTTAAATTAATCAATCGTAATTATATATAATATAATTATATGGTAGTTTACTTATTTAGAAAGGAATCTTCCTAACTTATTTTTCATATACAATGAAGTTTATTTAGGGCCCGTTCGGTAGAGATTAAAATCGGATTAAAATTGAAAAATTAGCCGTTATTATTGACTTTTATTAGATGAGTGTGAAGTAAATGAAGATTTCAGTAACTAGTACATTGTACAATAAGGGCCCGTTCGGTAGAGATTAAAATCGGATTAAAATTGAAAAACTAGCCGTTATTGTTGACTTTTATTAGACGAGTGTGACCCAATAACGGCTATATTTTCAATTTTAATTGGATTTTAATTCCTACCGAACGGGGCCTTAATTTCATCCAATTTTTGTAGTCCCTCAACTATTGGTTGATATGCAATTTTTTTCCCTAACTCTCTTCCTCTTACACTAAGGTCCCAATTTTCATAATTAACGACTATAAAATATTTTGGGGTATTATGCCTGATGACTGCCATTATCATATGGTTGCTGGAGACCACCTGATGATAATCAATGACCATCAAGCAATTGGCAGTAACCATCAGTTGGTTGCCAATCTGTTTAGTGGTCCAGACAACCTCGGGTTTGTTGCTAATGACCACCAGGTTGTCGTTGCAGACCACTTACTGATCTCTGATGATTTCAAGACTCATTAGTGACAACTAGACAGCCATCAACGCCTACGTGCTGGTGGTTAGCGATTACGGATACTAGGTTTTTCAGACGTAGAATAATGTCTTGTAACAACAATGATTTTCAAATGAAAAATGTTTGTCGAGTGTGAACAATTGAAGCCTTTGTAGTTCGTAAATTTCAGTATATTTGGTGATCAGTATGTATTCATGAACATGGCAAGGCTGTCTGTCTTGTCTAGGATAGTTGTGTGGTTTTCCTTTTTAATTACTTTTTCCATACTGATAATTTGTACATGAATCTGAACTTTTATAGGCTATCTTGTGTAGACTGTCAGGTTCAAATTGAACCAGGCTCAAATTTCCCGCATATGCCAGTGTAGTCTTTGGGTGGCATGACACCTTGAAACTATAATTTTAAATACTATAAAAACGTATCCTATACATTGTTTACATTAATTTGAAACTATAATTTTAAATTTCCCCCATATGCCAGTGTAGTCTTTGGATGTCCTATTCTATACATGTGTTTATTGAATTTTCTGACAGATGAGGAACCGAATCTTTTGAGTGTTCAGGCAACTAGTAATCTCTGACTCTGTGTGTGTGGGGGTGGGGAGGGATGCATGCATGCATGCATGCATGTAGTTGCTTTTTGTGGTGCTGTTCTTATTGTCCCCTGTTACATCATGTATGACGTCTCCAATTTCTGTTTGCTGATTTGTGTTGCATTGGGCAGTACTATTGTTTTTCTAATGTCTTTTGGAAAAACTAATTAATATTTTTGTATGAAGTGTCTTACTTCCGGTAACATATTCTCTTTGACATGTATTGGCACTGTAAATTTTACCTGCACTTCTGCTACGGTATCTGCTTCATGAAAGCTGATTGCCTATTTGATTTGCAGCCTGCCATTGCTATTGCAATCAGGGAGCAACTTTATGAGGTTAGAATTCAATCCTGTATTCGTAATAGTTTTTGTTGGTGTCCTATTATTTTACCCATTTGTAATCCCAATCATCTCCATTTACAACTTTTGTCTTCTAATAATTAGATTGCTGTACAAAGTGTGACTTCTGCCAAGGAAAGCAGAATAAGCAAGAAAGGGCGACGAGCGGGTGAATTTTTCTCTGCCAGGTATTTTAATATTGGTTTCAAGTTACTTTGCGCTATTTTTTTCACCTTGGAAACAAAAAGAGCGAGCATCCTTGGAACAGATAAATTTCTGTCATGTTATACTGATAAAATAATGCCTCTCTATGTCCTCCCCTCATCACTGTCAGCAAGACAGGTGGAAATGCTGTGGACTTGGTCAAGCTGTTTGGTAACAAGTCGAGTGTCATTCGGTACGTTAGTTTTCTATTGTTTATCCTAGATTGGAAACTAGAAAAGTATTTGATGCACGAAAAATGCTAATATGCTGGAGTAAAATGATAAATGTGTCCTTGGCTTTTCAAGGGATTCATTATTCTGTTATTTTTTAACCGAAGGTCCGAAGTGAGTGAATCAATTGGTTTGTGCTTCCCAAAAGGCGAAAAAAACCATTGGACAAATCTTGTAGTGCATATTTTTTCAATATTGTAATGAATTATTTTTATGCTTCAAGTTCTTCGTGAACACTACCATTTATTTATTCAATTTTCCTCGTAGTGTAGTTACGCTTTATTCCTTGCAGGAAGAGAAAGGAGTGGGATGTATACGAACCCTTTGTCGATCTCCTATCGAATGAGGAGGTGGATGCTCTCAAGGCAAGGGAAGAAAGGAATATTCGATGACAAAGTCATAACCTATCTTGTATATATTTATTTTAAGGCAGCATCACTTGAGCATTACGAGTCAGAAAATATATCTTGGTTTTAACCCGAATATAGTTTGTTTATCTATTCATTCTTGTCTTGCCCAAATGGATTTCAATACAGAATTTCCTTTCTGAATAGCCAGGGTCTCTATGGAATGAGTAGTATTTGCAGTTGAGCTGTGTGCTTAATCTAGAAGGATAAAACTCCTCTACCAGGCCTGGTAGAGGCGTGGTAGTGAGTTTTATCTCACATGAGGTGGGTCCCGAAACCCCAAAAAATGTAAAAAATCCCACCCCCATGAGACATTCCCTCTGCCAGGTACTACAAGAAACAAGTAGAGCCACGATGGAAGTAAGAGTTAGGCTTGATTGTGTAAATTCATTTTATACAATTATCTTAACATCCTTACTTTTCGCTATGTAAACTTACAGTTCTCAACTTGTCATCGTCGAGCTTTCACGCTTTACCATGTTTGGCTCAACCACTTAAGTTTATAAATTGTTTATAAATACTTAAATCATTTTATCCCCACATTTCAAAAGATTCACAAATATTATTACGTATTCATTACTCTTATTAATTTATTCATAATTTGAATAGTCGATAGACATTTTCAAACATATAAGATATATAATGGTTCAAAGATAGCCATTCTTCTTACCAATCACCTTTCTCCCGTGGTGTTAAATTAAAACTAAGTTATGAAGAAATCAAATAAGAAATCAAATTTTATTTGTTTATGCATAGTTACTGTACAATCTATTAACATAAAAATGAAACTTTGAAAAATGCAAATAAAAATTTTACTTTGTCAAATAAGTGACGTCATGGTTGCTAGTTATCTGTCTTTTCTTCTTCCCGTTACTTTTCACACGTTTGGTTTCGTGGTGATAATTTCAAGAAAAATTGCATCTCTGATCCCAATTTTAAAAAAGACCAAGTTGGTCTCCAATACTTCATTATTATTGCACCATTAAAGGCATGTTTCACTTTAAGTTTTTGGACACAAGGATAAATTCAAAAGCAAAATCTAATATCATAAAGTTGAACATACGAGAGTCACTTAACGATTTAAGATGCCGACGAGATTGATCAACACATGATCAGGTAGAGAGTTGGGTTTGTTCGATTAATTAGCAATATCAGAACCTATCTAAAAAAAGATGTATTTAAAAAATTGTCGTTGAGAACTCGCCGGTCAGATACTGACTTCTTTTTTAAAGTTGGAGCTGACTTGAGAGTAAAGTAATAGGTTGGTATTGCTCCTTTATTTTTATTTTTTTAACCAATTGAACAATTTTCTTCATTTTGACGTTAACAAAAGAAGAAGTCAAGGGCAAAATTATGACCTTGAACTGTGTCAACTATCAAACACCAATCACCATTATACTATCAAGTCATCATCAATTGATCCTGTTGTTTCAGTCCAAAGATCCCCATCCAAATATCTCTATCTCGGAGTTCAGTCGTTGTGGTGGGGAAGTCCCAGGTTGTAGGAAATTGCAATTATCTAAATCTTGAATTCCAGGTAAACTACAAATCTTGCTTTTTCTGCTTTGTCGTTGACCAGACACTACTCTTATTGCTCATCACTTGATTTTGAACTTTCTGACATGGGTTTTTTTAATTTGATGTGGGTTTTCTGAAAGATAACACATGAATGAAGGGCATGGTTCTTGAGTTCCAATATTTAGTTGAGGAATTGTTCTGCTATTGATAAAATATTATTCCGTTGCTTGGTGTTTGCCTCGTTAATTAAAGGAGTTGTCTACTTGTTTTTGCAAATATTGATTGCTTAGATTCGTGAATTACTGAAATTGGTTGGTAGCGATTTGATTAGTTCTTATTTGGCAGGAGCTGTATTCAGTCTTATGGGTTCAATTCAAAATATTGTATATTATTGCTGTGTATTGAAGGGGGGTCGAGTTTTGTACGCCTATAATGGCGCAGACCATGAAATTGAGAACTTGGCTGCATTGTGCTTAGAGATGACTCCTCCCTATCACAGATGGTATTTTCAGACCATGAATAAAAAAACTTTTGGGTTCCTGATGGAGGATGGCTATGTGTATTTTGCTATAGTGAATGAGAATCTTGGCAACCCGAGAGTTCTTCGGTTTCTAGAAAATTTGAAGGATGAATTTAGGAAGGTGGCCAAAAGAGGTTCGAACAGGAGTATGTCTAATCTGAATTCTGTGTGTTTACAAGAACAACTGGTGCCGGCTATACAACGTATGGTTGCCTCATTGGAGCAACTCTCAGTTACGGGTTCTGAGTGGCTGGCTCAGACTAGTGAGCTCGCTCCTTTGCCAAGTAACAATGCCAATGGTCAGATAGAGACCAGTGCTTCTACAAAAGCCCCTTTATTGGGAAAGCTGAGCAAGCAAGACAAAAAGCAAATGAAGGAACATGTAATTGCTATGAGACATATTGAATTGGAGGAACATCGGAAATCTACAGATAGAGTGAAGGTTGATTCAGGACCTATAGATTCTAACGACCAAGGTTCAACAGTTTCTCCAGTCTCACTGCATAAAGATATTGGATCAATGAGAAGGTCTAGCTCTCAAAACTTGCAAAAAAAATGGTGTCGCCATGTGCGGATTGTTCTTGCCATCGATGCTTTAGTGTGTCTTTTGTTATTTGTAGTTTGGTTAGGCATATGTGGTGGTATGAAGTGCATTCGTTAATAGTTCCCTTTTGTTTGTCTCTGACTTTGAGCTTCCATCTTGAACGGAAGCCATAGTTTCCAATTCAAGAATACAAGGTTCTGTTTGGCAAAATTCAAAGTCTCCCCGTGTAAACAGCTGGACATATTGTGACGAATCAAGTGCTTTATGTGTATCTAAAAGGTATAAGCTTCAAATTTCAGGTTGTGACATCATAATTCGACGATCTTTTACAGTTACTATCTTTTTTACTATGCATACATGGATGTGGTTTCAATTAAGAGTTCGGAGGGGCGACGATTGGCTGTACACATTGCATGCTGTACTTACATGTCGATTTTATTGGCCATTATGTCCTGACATTCATTAGCAATCCATGGATCAACAATCCTGCAACATGTAAGCTTGTGCAGTATTTATGCAAATTTGAGTAGTAATATATCTACTCTAGTATGTTTTGCCGAGATAAAATACCATGCCTTGTTGCTTCCCTTGCAGGATGATGGGGTTACCCGGGTTATAGTTTGTTGTTTAATAATCGAAAACTTGTAGGATTTGATGAGATGTGGTTTTGGCAAAAAACTGTAATGTAGATTAATAGCTGCATTAGTTAAGTAGCATCAGGGATGAGTGGAAAATGGAGCAATCAACCATTTCAAAACAACAGGCCTAAGTTGAATGTAGTTTTTTTTTTTTTTAGTACTGTAGTTGTATAGGACAGAAGATTGGTTTACTACTAGCCCGGTTTAGGGCATAATTATATAGGGCTAGACATGATCTATTCGATTCTACTAGAATTTCCAGGTATTTAATAAGTGAACCCGTCAAATCTAATTTAAGTATAGAATCGGTTTGATTCCGTTCGGTTATGTAGCATAATTAAAAAAAAAAAATTAACATTTACCACACTACATTGATCCAATTAATGACATATTCAACATGAAATGCATATTAAAAGAAACGTGAAAATATTCAATAAAAAAGGGCGAAACTAAAGAACACGACAAGAAAGGTAGCTACAGAGAGTAAGGAAAACACGTAAACGCAGGAAATCACAATAAACATTTTGAACGTTAGTAATAAGTTATAATATTTATATATTGAACATGATAAATTATTAGAAATGAACAAGATGAAGCTTACCTTGACCAAAGTGAAAGAAATTTAATAAATGGGATAGAAAAAAGGGTAAGATGAAGAAAAGAACAACCGTCCAACTCTGATGATAGAAAAAAAATTAGGCCGCTAAATTCTTATTCCTTGAAAATTGAATTACAGTTAAAACTTTGAAAACAGAAAAATGATATTTTGAACTTAATTAATTAATGAAATAAAAAAGAAGAAGATATTTTTGGACTCAATTAATTAGTTGACAAATTTATTTTTAAAAAAATTAAAATAATTTGACTTGTCCTACATAATAAAAGAGTCAATTTGGTGGTATTGTTCATAAGCCGAGCCGAGCCGATCCGGTCCGAGCCATTGCTTTATGGCTCGGCTAAGCCGTCTAAGCAATTTTTATTTTTTTTTAAAATTACGTTTGATTCAGTATTTTTATGTCTCGGCTAGGCTAAGCCGTTTTTTATTTTTTTATTTTTACGTTTGATTCAGTATTTTTATGTCTCGTCTCGTCTCGTCTCGTCTCGGCTCGGCTAAGCCGTCTAAGCCCCTTTTTTTTGTTTTAACGTTTGATTCAGTATTTTTATGGCTCGGCTCGGCTCGACTAAACCAAATGTTGAAGTGCGGCATGATAAATATATGATCGATAAATTTTAAATATTAAAAATCATTTTACATTAATTGTGAAACGTAAAGTCGTGATTGTTTATGTTTCTTTTCAATCCCAACCCCATTTCAATGTCCTTTTTTTGAATTTTATTTTCCTACAATTTT
>CAIGRO010016975.1:5930-22206 GCA_903798355.1 Fraxinus baroniana
GGGGGGGGGGGGGGGGGGGGGGGGGGGGGAGGACTTGGTTTTAGGGACATAAAAACCTAGAATCTAGCATTGCTTGCGAAGTCCCTTTGGAACATCCATGAGGACACTCTTTGGGTACAGTGGGTCAATCATGTTTATCTCCGTGGGACAACTATTTGGGATGTTTCGCCTAGAAAAGATGACTCGCCGCTGCTCGAAAAACTGCTGGAAATTAGAGAAGTATTGGCACAGCCCGAAGGGGACGTTCAAGCAGCACAGGGCAGATTTACCGAGTGGACTGCTGGGAATCAATTTTGCATAGCCAAGGTGTATGATTTCTTTAGGCCAAAAGGGAGTAAGAAGACATGGTCTGGAGATGTTTGGAGGTCATGCATAACTCCAAAACATTCATTCATCTTGTAGTTAGGTGCCCAATCAAAGCTCCTAACCAAGGACAGGCTGCTGCACTTTGATATTGACAGAAATTGCGTCCTTTGCGGTTCACAGGAGGAAACGGTCCAGCATATATTCTTTTAGTTTTCAGTCAGTTCGTGCACTAGGGGGCAAATTAAAGCTTGGCTGGGCATTACTCGTTCAATGTCTAACATTGGGAGTGGTTTGAAATGGATCAAGGAGGCATGAGGAACACCTCGGCAAAGCAAGGCCATGAGAATTGCATTGGCCAGTATTGTTTATCACCTTTGGACAACCAGAAACAGGCTGATTTTTAAAGATCTTAGATCACATTCCGATTGTATTGTAAAACGGATCAAAACACATGTATACAAAGTTATGTTCACATTGTATTCTCATGTTTTTAGATCTTATCGTATGTACATATTTTGATCTTGTGAGCCTGGGTATGTCTAGAGTACTTGTATATAAGTTTTGATCAAATGCAAATTTACATTTACCGATCCAAAAAAAAAAGAACGAGCTCTCAGTCTAAATCATACAAGAAACCCCTTTAATCTATCAATTTTTTCAAGATTGAAGACAATATAAAATAACCTATTTAAGAAGAGTACGACAGAAGTGCAGTCATGCAGAGAAGCACCAACCACAACTACATTTCTAATGATTCCTTTGGGCATAAATTATGCAGACAGACAAAATTGAGTACCTGTTGTCCGCTTGAAAATGAGAATTCCACATTGAGTATCCTTGAGACTTTTCATTGGATAAAATGAAATTATTATATTGAAAAAGGTTGGCTTCAATCATTAATTATTCATCATCACAGCATATTTCGAATTCCTTAATCCATATTTCAAAATGTAGATTGTTTTCATTTAAGAAAGAGCAAAATATAATCATTTTTGGCACCACATTAAGCCCCCGTTTGACACTCATTAATTTATCTTTCTCTTTCTCTTTCTCATTCTTCATTTCAACCACAAATTCTCCAAATAAAATAATATTACACACAAATCAAAAAAAATTCATCACTTTTCCACAACACATTCTCACATCAATCACTATTCCAAAATTTCTATTCCCCTCCAAATTAGTTTCAAACAGGGGCTAAAAAGATAGACAGGATGAACAGGTGTTCATCATCAAGACTACAAGCAGGCACTATCTCTACCAAAAATAATCAAATGATTTACAAAATTAACAAGTTTCTAGTATCTATGTCGAAGAAGTAACAAATTGAGCTAACCCAATAACAATCACTAAAAAAGCACGATCTCATTTTCAGCTTTGATGTTATTATTATTTAGTTAGCCTAGCAATAGACTAAACGTTCAGAGTGCATGGTTTAATTCTCATGTTGAAAATGCATGGACAAAAGCAGACAAGCATATAAAACATAGGACCACAGCAACTTGACAGAGCATTATATAATGCCGAATCAAAGAAAACCATGTGAGGTAGATCACTACATCAAGTTGACAAAGTACTATAGTTTGGGAGTTTTGTAAATAAGAACTGATAATCCTTTAATTCCAATAATTTTAAGTGCTGATGTGCATCTTGAATAATTTCAATACCAATATTTACATCATTATACTGTATAGAATATAGCTAAATGTTATGCATCCTTTGATTTTCTAGTTGAAAATGCATGGACAAGAGTAGACAACGTATAAAACATAGGACTGAACTAAGTCGACAAATTACTATATAAAACTGAATCAAGGAACACAACAGAAGTAGGTCACTACATCAAGTTCACAAAGTACTAGAGTTCAACATCTCTTGAAAATCAGAATCTGATCATCCCTGAAGATAAAGGTCAAAATATATCAAGATCAAGGTCAAGCTTAGAAACAAGAAGCCAAGCTCAATAAGGAATGATTTTATAGTAAAGCATAATAACTTAAGAAAATGGCAAACTATACAAGGCCTATAGTTAGTACTAAGAATTCTTTTCGTTGCTCGAACTATATCTCCTTTGGGCAATTAGCAAGGTCAGAATGGACAATGATCATAGCATTAAACACCAATCAGATTTGCTTGCAATGACATTTTATCACTTTGCTTCTCTTCATCAGGAAATACGAGGTCCTATACTCATTTCTCTAACACCCTCCTCACTCGATCAAACAGCATAAAATTCCATCAATTCATCTATCTTTATTCAGTTTAAACTAAATCAAGATAGGGTCAATGTGTTCAAAAGAGGTAGCCAGTGGTCGGCTGGGAGCTCTGGCAGGCAACAAAACTAAAACTTTACACAGGTCTGCTCACGACTTATAGCAAGTCTTATTTGGAATCATTGCAAGAAAATTAGGGAAGAACTACTATTATTATCATTGGCTCATTGAAAAAACAAACATCATAAAAGAGGGAAGATGCACATTACGTTTTAGACAGAGCATCGAAAATACTCTGGCCCTCAGCAGTAACGCCCACTCCAATCCTCTCTGCCTCTGCCTCCGCTTGTCTGCAATGCAATTCACACACAACCCACAAAATAAACGCACAATCAAACACCAAAAACCCATTAACAATGGGGAAAAAACCCCCCACAAAAATCACTATAGAATACGATCAATATTACAAATTTACCCACAAAATCAATGCAAAAATCTTGAGAAAATGCACAAAAGGGTGTGCAAAAAAAAAAAAAAGTTGGAACTTTACCTAATAGCTGAGTCCTCTCGGGCTTGAAGGGTATTGAGATCAAGAGAACACATATTGGGATCAAGAGGATCCTCACCTGGACCCAAAAAAGTGAATTCCTTCACATAATTAGCCTTGAGTAATCTTACATTCCTCTTTGACCCTGATCCAGATTTAACTCTCTCTTGTATTTTCCTATCCAAAGTTAAAGAACTATCCAAAAAATAAATAAGCAAATAAAGATAACAGAAAATTCAAATCTCCATACATCTAAATATAACTTAAAGAATGAGTTTTTGAAGGATATGAAGGATGAGGAGGTCTAAGGGGCGGTCAAATGCGATGACTTGTGCTTGGAATTCTTCTTCAAGAGTGGTTTTAATAGATAGTATGCAGCCAACTGCAAATTCTTCCCCATGAGTATGAGGTTCCATTGATATATTGGGGATTTGCTCCTCAATTGATTCTCTTGGATTATGGAGGAGGAATGTTATTTAATGGATTAAATTTTGGGGATTTGCTCCCTATGGTGTGAGTGTCTGGTACGGTAAATTTTAAATGTACATGTAGCAACATTGAAACTTTTATTTATTGACCCTTTTTGTGATTTTTGAGCATACAAGAGTTTCCATTTTTTTTTTCTTTTTTTTTTTTGCAGGAAGGTGGAAATTAGGACCAAAAATAATGAGATTTTTTTTGCTTAAAACATCTTTTATAATTTAAAATAGTTTTTCTATTTAATGAAATAAATAAATGTTTCTTCTTTATTTTTCAAAATTGTCCTTTGTAATGCCCAAAGTGAAAAATGATCACTTCTAAATTGTTAGTCCCAAATATTGAGATTATTTATACTCTCATCAATTATTCTACTTGTAAAAATAATTTTGTACAAATAGGTTGACGATACATGCATGACATGTATTTGTATTTTATTTGAATTTTTATGTGCACGTAACAAAACTATACTTTCAACTTCGATTTTTTCTACTAAAACAAGTGTATTCGTTTAAAGGAAATGCTACAAGTACATAGAGGGCACCATAAGGGTGATCATAATGGACACATTGGAGAATGTATGTTTGAAAGTGAGTAGAAGAATGAAAATAAAAATTTTAATGTGTACCAAACATGGCCTTAATATTTAAATTACACTGTGTTGTCAACCTTTTCATATATTGCCTTTTCATATCTCAACCTTTGGTTAATTCGTGCATTTGGTTCTTATTGATGACGTCCACCCAAATTTTCTATTTATGTTACAGAAAAGCACTCTTAACTTAAATAAACTTTTAAAAAAAATGAAATAATGAAAAATCAATGACAAAAGTAAATAAATAACCCCAAACGCAAAAACAACATTAGGGAAAAAATGAAAAGGAAATCCGCATTCTTTTAGTTGGATCACAAGGAAGAAGAATAAAACAAATTAAGATGGAAAATAATTTTTTCTTCAGCTGTGATTTCAAACAAGGTCCTTCTAGGCTCCATGCAAACTTTTTATTAATTTATTTTCATCTTTTGAGAAATAACAGAAAGCAAAAAAAAAATGAAAATAAAAATTTACGGGGTGTATTCAATTGAGACTTTTAAAAATTTCTATAGAATTTGATTAAAGATTTTTAAAGACTTTTTATGCTTCAAATTCATTATATACCTAAAAAATCACAATCTTTTGTACTACCTAATTAACATTTTTGAGAACCATGATGCATACAAAATTTTCTTGAGTGAAGTTACTAATCACGGTCTAGTCATTCAATTTTGGCGCAAATAAAATAATAAAAAATTTTACATGAATTTCTAATAATGATCAAAAATTTTGTACAAAATTAACATAAATTCTAAGAACACAAATTGTTCTTAACAAAAAATAATAATAAATAAGAGTAGATTGATTGCGTGGAATTCTACGTTTTGAAACAATTGCATATAATTCCAATTTAAGAGTAATTATGTACATATAGAATAATTATAAATTGAGTATAGCAAATGAATTGACGAGATGTGAGAAAATCCTGGAATTGAAAGATTTTTTTTTTTTAAAGCTCTGAAATCTTCACAAATCTCATAATATATGTGTAATGCCTCGAAACCTATATCCCGAAAGATAATTAATTAATTTATTTAACAATTTTAAAAGTTGATTGACACATTGCAATAGCACATAACATCTCCGCGTTTTACTATTATTGTAAAAAACGTTCTTATCTTTCTTTTTTGGCATCTTCAACCTTATTTTCACATTTCATTGCGTAAAATGTCATTTTCATCTATTTTCTCAATTAAAAATTGTGAAATTACGAATACACTCTTCACTTCAAATAAAAGAAAAAGAAAAGGAAAAAACTAATTGTAATCATAGTCCCCTTTTAAAAAAAGACGCAAATGATTCTCAAATAAATTTTTAGAAGGGTAATTAGCACGTAATGTCCTTACCTTTCACTATTATAGCGACAAACGTTCTTACCTTTCATTTTTTTGACATGTTCACTCTTAATTACACATTTGATTGCGCAAACCATCATTTCTATCCATTTTCATCCAATTTCTCAATAAAGAGCCGTGAAATGATGAATATACTCTCCTATTTAAATTTAAAAAAGCTAAAAAAAAAAATTAATTGTAACTATAGTCCCAATTTTTTAAAAAGTACAAACGAGTCCTAAATAAATTATTAGAAATAGTTTTTTTTAAAAAAAAAAAAGTGCAAACGATTTCTAATTAAATTTATTGAAAAATTAAAAAGTTGAAAAGAATTCCAAATAAATTATTAAAAAATTAATTTTTTTTTTATTTAAGGTCTTGTTTAGTAGAGCTCAAAATCCAATTAAAATTGAAAATATAACCGTTATTGGGTCTCACTCATCTAATAAAAGTCAACAATAACTGCTAATTTTCAATTTTAATCTCTGTCAAATACACTCTAAATATGAGGGTATATTCATCAATTTAAAACTCTTTATTTAAAAATTGGATGAAAATATATAGAAATGACGATTTGCTCAATCAAATGTGTAATTAAGAGTGAAAATGTCAAAAAATGAAAAATATGAATGCTTTTTGCAATAACATTGAAAGGTATAATAATTACCACTTTAATAATTTATTTAGAACTCATTTATACTTTTTTTAAAAAAATTGGGACTATGATTACAATTAATTTATTTCTTTTTCTTTTTATTTTATTTAAAAAGAAGAGTATATTTATGGTATATTTATCATTTCACAATTTTTAATTGAGCAAATTGATGAAAATGACCTTCTACACAATGAAAAACGAAAATAAGGTGAAAATGTCAAAAAAAATGAAAGATAATGATGTTTCCACAATAACAGTGAAAAATATAGTTGTCAGACTCGACTCGGACAATGTAGCGGGTCAATGAGTTAATGGTTCAACCGACGAGTCATTGCATAGAAATCNATACAAATGGCTGAAGTCTAAAAAAAATATATAAAATATTAATTATTTTTTTGGGGCAAAATTAAAATTTTTAATTTATTTTTCACTAATTATTTAGGTCTATAAAATAAAGTAAAATGCTGGATCAAAATTTTTTAAAAGAATATTTTTATAAAAGTTATAGATGATTCATTAGGTTGCTTCAGAATCGACATTTTTTATGAGTGATCAAATTCTTGACTCCTTTTGGAGTTCATTGAGTGGAAAAATAGTCGAGGCCTTAATATGCACAAAGCATTAGTTACATATCAGCAAAGAACCTATAGGGTTTCGTCAATATTTGGATGAGATAGAAGCATTTAATAACTTTGAGAAAACTGTGGAATGTGACATTTATTTTCTATTATCAATTTTGATGTTTTATGCATATTATTTTTTAGTTGATTGTTAATATCATTAATAAGAACTCATAAATATTTTGATATTTGTATATCATATAGAGATTGTTAATATCATTAATAAGGACTAATACATATTTTGATATTTGCATATTATATAGAGGCCGAATCATGTGTTACAATAGGGGATATTGATCAATTTTTTATCAAATGAGAGGTTAGTACTCTGTACTTATTCAATATTATTACTTGTAAATTTCGAAGTGGTTGTTATTAAATGCTAACTTGATACTATTTTTTTACATTTTTGTTTATATATCGGATTTTAAACAAATATGAATGTAATTTAACATTATTAGTTCTTGTTTAAATGCATATGTTGACTTGTTTTAAACATATAACTATAATGTCGATAGGTAAACCGAGGATTAAAACCGAACCAAATAAATATATAACTATAATGTTGATATGTAAACCGCGGATTAAAACCGAACAAAATCGCAAATAATGGTTTGGTTTGGTTTGAAAAATAAAATGATTTGGTTTGGTTTGGAAAAATTTTAAACCACATGAAATGGTTTGAGTTGAAAATACAATACGAACCACCCAAACTGAACCGTGTTCACCCCTACTATGATGCATAGAATTCAAATTTAATAATAATCGTGACTAAATTAATATAAAGTTCTAGTGTGAATATATACAAGTTTTCAAGTTTTATCTAACCATTTTATATCAAAATATCCGATAATAATTCAATAGATATCGAAATGTGAAATTTTAATTTCGTTAAAACTGGTATTTCCAATTATTAGAATATTAGCGCAAGGTTCCTAGAAATTGGTAAAGTTGCTAAGTTACCCTAAATGACTCAAAACTTGCATTTATACCTCATAATATATTGCACGTATTTTTGAGGTATTGCAATATTAGAGATTTTCTTTGAAATTTGCTATTTATATTTTTCTTTAAGAATTCTCCGAAAGTCCAGTGAGTACAGAATTTCCAAAAGTCACTATCTATTTGAATACCTCACGACTTGTACGGACTTCTAATAAAGTTTCAACTAAATATCCCATACTTTTAGAGACTTTCTAAAAGTCAGTAAAAGTTCCAATGAAATACATTTAAATTTTTAGAAAGTCTTTAAAAGTATTGATTGAAAAGTGAATACATTTAAATTTTTTAAAGTTTCGAAAATCTTTAAAAGGAACAAATAAATACACCCCTTTACTAGTACTGTGATTGCATTGTTTTAGAAATATCGAGTCTCTTGAGCATCCCCAAGATAACCCTTCTACAAAATTAACACCCATTATTCTTACGGATTAATTGGACGTATACTTCACAAAAGATCAACAATTTTGGAAAGTTTTAATGTCGAATTAGATTGGATATTGATTCTTGAGCTTCTAAGGCCCCTCTTCAGAAGTGTAACTTAGGTTGTGCTGGACGCAAATCTATTTAGGCATGTTGATCTAAGATAGAATGGGATGAATCAAGTCATCTCGGGTTTTGAAGCATTTTTTTAAGTGAAAGACTTTATAGTTTAAACGATGCAACACATTTTGATATATTTATCATTTGTCGACTTATTTTTTACATGTCAAATGGTTTAAATTTAAGTGAAATCGACACATTTTAATGACCCTACCCTTTAGTGTGTCTTGATCAAAGGAGTACATGATCAACCTAATATATAAACGTGAAGTATTTTGGCATTGAATATTCAAATAATGGAAAAAAAAATTACCCAAATTTATAACAAATGTAACTACCGAGTGAAAGCAAGAAAACCTCATCACATCTAAGCTTCAACCCACTTACTCTCTAATGGCCACAACTGTCTCCCTCTCCATCTGCTTAGATACCCATCCCCACCGCCGCCTCCACCGCCGCCTCCACAGGACAACCATTCACTTCTATTCCCATCAATCACCATTCTTCACCCCTATTCACAGACAACCTCTACACACTTGTGTCAACTTCCCTAAACACCCTCATCGCAATTTCACCCTCTCACTTTCATCCTCTTCTTCTACCTCATCTTCCTCATCAACACTCCAAAACCCCCTTCCAACCGGACAATTTCTCACCAACGAAGAGCTCGAAAAGCTCGAAAATCTCGAGAAATTCACCTATCACCATGAATTGCAATCCGGGCTGCTTTTAGTGCGTGTGATGCGTGAAGAAGAAATGGACATGACAGTGACTCTACTGGCGGAATCATTTGCGGAATCGATGATGATGGCAAAGGGGTATGTGAAATTGCTGGAGTTTCTGGTGAGGAATTACTTGATTGAGAGGAGGGCAATGATGCCTCACAGTGCAACACTTCTGGGAATTTACAGAGAAAATGGAGAAGAAGATTTCGAATTGGCAGGGACTGTAGAGGTGTGTTTTGATAAAAGGGGTGCTAATACCAATCCCCCAACACCAACCCCTCCCAAAAATTCGCCATATATATGTAATATGGCTGTAAGGAGGCCACTTCGGAGGTATGTATTTCAACAAGAATTGTCTTTGTTACTGAATTTTTGTTTCGAATATGAATTTTGTTGTGTTTCTTAATCTTGTGGAGGGCTGAACAATCCTATTGATCGGTACCTAATTAAGCAGAGACAAGCAACCCTTCGTCTTCATATAGACTGCAACATGATTGCTACGGATCTAGTGTCTTTAGATCTTTTGGTTCTAGTAATAAACTTACTAGAATGGCATCATGTAACAGACTCCAAACTTGTTAGGATCGGTGCTCTAGTTTGTTGTAGACTTGTAGTTGCTTTATGTTAGGAATAAATGTTATTCATCAGAAGTGGTGATGAACAACAGGTTATGTGGTAGTGGGGCTGCTGTCATGTTGTCCATTGAAGTTGGATGCAATTTTATTCATTCGACAATATGGCAATGAGCCCACATAGACCGTTGATCACCACTGCTGCCGGTGAATAGCATACTTGTTTGTTAGGATACACTTAAAATAGTGAGCTTATCTCATATTTGGAAATGTGTGACCTAGCTTATTTCTAATTTGTTTGGTAGTGCTTTCAAGTGTTTATAAATTGTGGATCACACCGGATATGTGGATAAAAGTGGGTAGGAAGTTGTTGGTGATACGAAATGTGCGGATAAAAAGTAAGTTTATCGGCTTAAATTAATTTTAGCTTCGCCAAACATGCATGAATCATATTTCACCCAGCAGCTTAAAATTCTGACATAGGATTTTGCCCAGTTATCTCTATACATTGTCGAGCAAACTCTATCACAGCAATGTAAAGATTATGCTTAAATGTTAGATTGGAGCATGCAACATAATCTAGGTGGTAAATGAAGTAATGAAGAGCTTAAGTTCATTTTTCACCCTTTGAGATTGCGACCTAGTGATCCGAGCTAAGGCAATCTTATCTTGTTTTTCATTTTAAAATTTCTGGGATTTTCGTTTAGCGGAACCTTCTTGTCCCCAAATTTTATTATTATAGACGGATTGTTATTTCTCATGTTTCAGAAAAAGAAAAAAGGACAGATCACGGATGGTTGATTCTTAATTTTCGATGATCTGAATTGTTTGATCAATCGTATTTCTTAGGAGGGGCATTGGCTGGCATCTGTTGAAAGCAGGCGAAGAACTTATTTCACAAATGAGTTCCTCAAGAGAGGTTTACTTGCATTGTAGAGTAATCGATGAAGCTCCATTCAACATGTATACAAAAGCAGGGTATAGTGTTGTTAAGACAGATAGCCTATTGACCTTGTTGACATTCCAGAGACGTAGGCATTTGATGCTTAAAGACCTTCCTATCCTCGATAATTCTTCTGAAATGGATAATCCAGACGAGACACCTCCTTCGTGAACCTTACATATAGATGGATATGGAGATGGAAAAGTACTATCAAGGTAAATAGTGCACTTTTGGCTCTATATATCCTTATTGTGTTGGCAACTTTCCCACAATTAACGGCTTCCACTTGTGCATTACTGTTGTACAATGTACATGATCCCGGGAATATATGTACAGATTTTGTGCTTTCTTGACCTTGAGATTTCGTTCACTAATGAATGTCATGTAATTTTATTTGACCTTTTTTGCTAATCATTTATTCAAAATTGGCATAATCTAACTTAAGTTCAACTCAATGTGGTCAGGTGTGTGCTTGAAAGTCAAATTATACTCTACTTTCGCTTTACCTTTTCTAACTGTGTTCAAGCGATGATGCCAATAGATTCATTTGTTCTCTTAAGACTTTAAGTGATGATTGAAGTGCAAAAAGTTTATATATTTTGACAGCATTGCTGTTTTGAAAGTACATTACATACTTGTGCTAGTTGTTTGCTAAGCTCGGTCTTGAATCTATATTGTTTGTCTCAAAGTTTGAAGAATAGCGTCTAGTTAATGATATCTAACTCATCTGTACAGTGTATACACTATTCTGGTCTTGGTCTTTGGCAGTCCTGCTGTCAAATTTGAAAGAAATGTGTATGAAATGGTGTTACTGTGCCTTATTTCGTTTGAACAGAATGAAACTCAATGCTTTTCATTTCGTCTCAAGTGCATGAATTGCCATCACAGTACTTGAGATTTTGTATAAAGAATTAGATGGAGTTGTTTTATGCATTTGATATTTGAGGATCTCCCTCGACTTTCTATTTGAACACAACGAGATACTAAAACTTCAAAAATGGCTACTTATTCTGTTGTGTATGAACCACCCCTTAATTTCCTGGTCATTGAATATATGCATAACTTGTGGGGATCTCATAGGAACCCTACAACAATGATATATTGAATAATGTTATTCAACTTCACTAGTGCTCAACACAAGACTACATCACAGTTGCTAAACACTAATGGGGGTTGATAGAATTACTATGATATATTTCCGTTATCTATAGTTGAATAAGGTAAAATTAGACATCTTTCGTCTAAAGAAAGTGAAATGTTAATTATTTTTCACTTTGACTATAAGAGGACTATTATGAGAATCTTTGATTTTCTTAGAAAATTGTGCAGTGAGGAATAGACATGTAAACATATTCAGTGGTTGTTTGATAATAAAAAAAAATCTGAACTTTTATACTTTTATTAACTTTCAACCACACAATGCATTAACTTTTATTAAAAAATAGCTAATTTTTTGTTTATCAAAAGCTTTGTAAAATAACCTTGCAGTCTTTAAAACAATTGTTCTCTAGTTTTTCGCTCTTTTCTTGAGTAGTTAAAAATTGGAAAATATAAAATAAAATAAAATAAAAATGTTGTGCAAATCTAAAGCTTAAAATTTTAAGTGAAAATTATACGGTTATAGTCCTCAACCTTGATCTCTTTTACACTTTTATTCTCAACCTTCGTTCTTTATCGTACCGTCCCTGAGAGGTGGCAATGGGCTGAGCCACGAGTTCGGCTCGCGAGCTCGTCTTTTTTTTTTTTTTTTAAAAGATAAATCCTCATCCTTTATCTTAACTTGTGACCGATTACTTCAATTTCGAGTAAGCAGAATTAAAAATTATATGCGAACAACTTGTTACTGGTACAATTTTAAAAAAAAAAAAATTAAAAAAGTATTATAAAATAACAAATTTTGATTAATGTGGTTAAATTAAATATCACTTACTTGACAACATGTAATTTCGACATATTTATCTTGCAGTCGAAAATAACCGTCTTCTCAGTATTTCACACACATTGATGCTTTCAATTTTTAACTTCGCATACTCGAAATTGAAGTAACTGATCCCAAACTAGGATAAATGAGGGGGTTTATCCTTTTTTTTTTTTTTTTTTTAAAAAAAATGCAAGGTTTGATCCTAACAACACCTAGAGAGGGTGAATATGTGTAATATGTGGAATTAAAAATTAATTAACATGCAAAAAGTCACAAGTTAATTATCTCTAGATGATTAAAACATACAAGTCAATTGTCTTATGTTGAATTACCGCAATTTATATAATAAACAATAAATTGTAAAGCAGTAAAACAAAGAACACCTATGATGACGGAGAAACCCAACTGGGTAAAAACTTCGAGATCAAGCCAGTTACCTCCACTATAGATAATTATGTTACAATTCAATTCCAGACTAGTCTCACTAGCTGTTGTACACCCTGCAACTCCAAGATCTGCCGCTCATTCCAGCTTTGTGATCTGCTACCGTAGATATTATCCAATCACCCTGCTAGACTTTCCGATCTACCTCCTGATTCGCTGTACTTACAGTCTCACAATCTTCTCCCAAAATATGTTGTAGCAATCTTACGTTCTTCTGCACACGTTTCTTCCAAGTGAAATTTCAAGAATCTCCAATTCTTGTGCTCGTCATGCGCTTGTAGTCCAACCTCTCTCAATCTCCAGAAACTTCTGAAGTTCAGATGAGAAAGTACATTCTTATGACCAATAAGAAGTAGGTGTTTTAGATTCCTCAATTTGATGTTTTCCCCAAAACATGGTTGCCGGATCTCAAGAATGTTATGAATGATTTCGCCAATGAGTTATGATATTGGATCTCTCAAAAGAAGATTTGAATATGTTCTATCAATGAAGCACAATGAGACAACCACCAATTTTTGTGCAAGACCTTTGTATTTATAGTTGGAGGTGTATGAGTATTATCGGCCGTCTAAAACTCTCCAAAAACGCGAACTAGGTCAAGCCACATAAGTAGGTCGCTTGAGCGAGGGAGTCTGTCGCTTAAGCGACAACGAGGCGACAAGCAGGCGAAGATGTTTATGTTTCTGCCGCTCGAGCCATGTCTGGAGACAATCTAGCGAAGTCTCGGCACCGCGTTTTCCTTATTTTCAACCTTTAACCCTAACCTAACTCATTTATACAAATTGTACCCAAGTCCTTGACTTTTTACAAGCATTCAATTAAGTCCGTTTTGTTCACAAACATGCCAATTATAACGTTAAACCAACATTTGTCTTTTTTTTTTTTTTAAATGTTTATCTTAAAAAAAAAAAGACGATATGTTGGGCTAATTTTATACATTGCTAAGATGAGATAAACCATTGTTATGATATTTTTAGTTTTTAATTAATTATTTTGACTTTAATTTGATTTGATTTGTGAATATTTATTATTGTTTTTTTCATTACTTGATCATCAATTAAATTGTTAGTGAATTTTTTTTATTATCGAAAGAGACAATATGATTTAAACACATTATAATAAATATTGTAAGGTTCGATAGAGAATATAGATATACCTCTATGCTTTATATTCTTTCAATATGTGTGCTAGTACTTATTAATGCATTTATCATGTTTGCATCTTTCATCGAGAGATATAAGTGTCGTATGGGAATATATTTGATCGCTATCGAGAGAGATTTTTAATTAAATTATGAACATTGACCAACATGAATGATTTCAAATTGCCACTTTAATTGTTACACTAAAAATTGAATAATAAAGGGGATTCAACATCTTAACAATGCATCTTACATATTTAAAAAACACATTTACTTACTTTTATTAGTTTAATTGATAATTTAGGGATTAATATACCTATTCGATTAAAGTTGCATTTAATTTTAACTTGATCAAATATATAGTGATCGTGAGTTCGACAACCTATTCATCACTTTATTACTTGACCACGATCCTGTGCACTTGCGGGTTTTCAAATGATCAATGAACTTGTCAATAGAAGCATGATTCAAGCTGTTGACAACTTGACATAGATGATTTCAACAGGGTTTAAAGTTGCCGAGTTCATGATCTCATAAGGGAGATCATTCAAACAGTTGAAGTCCAGGGACAAATTCTTTCATACAATACTAAATGAAAAAGGTACGACACAGACATAAATAGCTCGCAGCTTTTCAATTCATGTAATTGGAGACCATTAATCAAAACATGAACAAAAGGACAGTCCGCTCTTTATTTTTCTTCTCCTCAGGGATTCTTCAGGCTATTTGAAGCCTGACTTTTTTCATGGTTGTAGATCACCAAGGGTATTAGCTTGGTCCTATTTCTCAATTTCCCACAGGGTTGGTTGATTTGGTCTATTTGACTTCATCAAGTCTCGAGGAACACTTAATTAAACCAGCTTCTGGAGTCTATAAAAAACCTAACAAACTTAGAAGTAATGGATCCCAAAGGAACACCCATTTCAACCTATCCTTGTGGAATTTTTAAGTCGAAGAATCTTGTTCAGTTAGGATGCTACCACCATCAATTTGGTTCATCTCTATTCTTTGCTGATACATTTGGAGTAAGTTCCAAAGAGAATGGGATATTTGAAAATTTTAAAGAAATTGGGTACCAATGAACTGGACACGGGGAGCGACACGCTGGAGAGACGGGAAAGCTCACTCACCTTAGGAGATTAGGCATTCTAAAGATAAGACAAGATTGTATAGAGCTTTGTTCTTCTTTGGAAAAGATGAGGCACCTTATACAGGGTTTCACTTGGAAATACTAAATTAATCGAGTTAACTCTCTATCATCACTTCCACAGTTTCTTCAGCTCCTATATCACAAGTGGTCTGCCTGATTGGATTTTATCGCTAAGCTATCTTGGCAACCTAGTTCTGCAAGATGCACACTTGACTGCTGATCTGATCTGGTGGTGCTGGAGCTCCATCTAGCTTACGATGGCAAGGAACTATTCTGTGATGCTGGGTACATAAAGCTCAAAAAACTTGGCCTGTATCAGATTGACCAACTGAAGACTGTAAAATTGACAGAAGGAGCAAAGGAAGCTAGACATTTCATGTTGTAATCAAATGGAATCGATACCTTGTGGCACTGAACATTTGAAGAATCCTCAGGAATTGCTACTGTGGGACATGTCAGATAATTTTTTAAATAGAATAAAGCCTTCCAAGGGTGAGGATTTTTGGAGGTGGGGGAAAATATTTCAAATATCAACCTGTGTATGTGTGGACGGGGCGATGGAAAAAGTTGACACTCGCTTGATTCATTTGGAATGAGAAGATTACATAGAAAGAAAGAATCTTGGATTTTCATTTTCTTTTATCTGTCAGATGCAATGACACAATCTTAATGCATTAGATTTGTGAATATGCTAACTGTTTTTTCTGGTTGCTAACTGATCTATTAGTGTGCATACCAGGTTAGAAAAAATCACGGAGTATTTTTCATCTTTTAGGCATAAATATTTGATTGGTGGAAAAAGAATCCACCACTATTGTGCATTTATGATGATTACTGTTACATTTGGTATGCAGTTTGGCCAGGAAGAAGATCACAAATGATGTTGTCCAATTGGTACTAAGATTCAACTTAAATCTCTCATATGATGGAGGTTTAGGTTCGAATCCTGGGGACGCGTTAGAAAGCCGCGAGGGGGTAAGTGGGCATCTATCCACCCAAAGCGGACAATATGTATGATATGATAACGACTGCGGCACAAGGTCGGGTCGCTACAAAAAAAGTTTCGTTGTGAGGTTTTGAAAAATATTTTT
>CAIGRO010017030.1:0-11299 GCA_903798355.1 Fraxinus baroniana
AAAACACAAAACACAAAATGAAATCAAAACTCAAAACACAAAACTGAAACACGAAGAGAACAACCCCAAATCTATTTAGGTTGTGTTTGACACCCGTTTTGGAAAAAAATTTGATTTGTAATGGTGATTGATGGAAGAAAGTGTAATTAAAAAGTAAGGAGAATTTTTGACTTTATATGCAATATTATTTTATTGCTAGGATGTGTGGTTGAAATGAAGAAGGATGTCAAACAAGGTCTTAATGTTTGTTGCATATTCCATCATATATATATATATATATATATATATATATATGATGTATCAGAATGTGACATTAATATTAGTCACTATCAAATTTACCCTAGTTATTTTTCCTTAACAATTTGGATTTTAAAAATGGCTAAAAGTTGGTGATTCAATGGAGTGACCTGCAATTAGATAGTTTGAACATCACCATAAAAGCGATGTTGTGAATGTACTAAATGGTAAATTAAGGAATCCCTATAACTCATATCAGGTGCCCTTTATATACAGCCTTGTGATTCGTGATTTATTACGCGAATATTTAGTAAAATTTTCAAGAATCTTCTTTATTTACTTAATCTATAAAATCAGGGATTTATTCCCTAATAATGGATAGTATAAAAAAAAAGAGTAAACCTTCAAAAAGAATGAGAATTTATTTTTATTGATAGGAAATGTATTCCCTTCTGAATTTAATTCATTGATTTGTAATTCTTGACATCAATCAATAAAATGCAGGTTACCATCAAGGGAAATAAATAGATATGCATTTAACAATATAACTAGTAGACTTGATCTAGCTATTGCTCAATAAATGGCAATTTTATTAAATCCCAAATCATGCATATCTTTTGTTTTCCACTAAATTAAACACTAGAACTGAATGCAAGTTGGAGAATTAGAATAATGCCCTTTAATTTCAATAACTCGTTCGATAATCTAGTTTTATTACACGACATATTTCAGAATGAAACACAAAAAGCGGATACCCTGTAAAGTGTGGAAGTGACACCATCCATTTGTTGATTTTATTTTTTATTTTTTTATTTTGCTTTGTGATTAGTTATTATGCATCGTGATCCTTGAAGTGAATTCCATGGCCTCCCTTTGCCTTCCTGTTGATAGAGAGATGGACTCCTGGATTTTGATGAGTGGATGAACCATTGAAGAAAATGGAATTGTTTACTCCCTGAACGTTGCTGTTCACATAAGCTGTCATTGGTGGTGATTGCATTCCCATTGCCTTGTTATTTGTCTCCTTGTTTGATCTTCCTTCTTCATCGCTGCTAGATTTTTCGCCTTCAGGTTTAGCATGATTTCCATTCTTGTGAAGGCTGTGAGGGTTGGTTAAAGAATGATTTTTGTTGCTGGAAGGACTCAATTCCATTACAGCTCCTTTGTTATCGCCTGCAAGTGTTATCACACTCATACCCAACTTTTCAGGATCAGATATCTTCTTGTTAGGAACTTTTTCTTTTGGTAATTCATGCTTCCCACTGGAAGCAATACTACTGTTACGAGAATTTGATGGCATCAGCTTTGGAAGTTTTTCGATGGTTTCTTGCACCAGCACGTCTTTTTGGTCGACTTTAGTAGGTATCTTAGTTTCGCGCTCGCTGTCTGACTTTAATTGAGGAGGAGGTAGTGTGAATGGAGATGGAGGAGGAGCCACCAGCTTCGGTTTAGGAGATTGCACTGGAGTTTTTTCCAATGGTTTGACTGTTTTTGGAGATGATTCAGGGGCTGCAGTTGCAACTGGTTTAGGCACTGGAGACGCTTGCATTGAAGAAGATGGACCTTGAGTTTTTGTTTTAGGAGATTCACGAATTGGAGGAGATGGAACCCTAACATTTGTGGTAGTTGTTAATGGTTCTTTTGGGGTAGGAGAATTTGACAATGTATTGATGATTGGGGATTTTGGTGTTGAAGTAGTGGTCTCCCGAGGTGGCGATGGAGCCGAAGGCTTTGGTGAAGGGGCCACCGTTGGGGGTGCTGAAATTGGAGACTTCCTTGGGGTAGAAGGTGCAGGAACTGGTGGTGGAACAGGGGACCTCCGTGGAGATCTAGCCGCAGGTGGTGCAGCAGCAGGAGGTGGTGGCGTAAGTGTTGCAGGCGTTGCAGCTGGTGGAGGCGGAGACGGAGGAGTAGGCTCCTGAGTCTGACTGATCTGAGACAGCACAGATGGGGCCCTCCCCAGCTGACCAAATGGTGCCCGTGGCTGTGGGGGTTGGGTTGGAGGAGGTGCAGGAGTAGTAGTTGGCTGAGGAATTGGGGCTGCAGGTGCAGGATTTTGCGAAGCTCGAGCCATAAAATTCAAACGAGCCCATGCTGGACGAGGTTGTTGAGACATTTTACTACGAATTTATCTTTACCAACGAAGATATGTTATCGATACAATGATGAAATTTCTGATGCGTACTCTTAACTATATATAGTCCAACAAACTTGAAATTCGCCCACATGAAAAGAGAAAGAAATTGAAGAAAGGTATCAGATTCAGCAACAGAAGTTCTCAGTTACGGTTGGTATCGCCTCTAGGAGGGTTCATTCAAGAGTAAAGTGCACCATTTTTGAACCCATATTCAATCTCTTCAGCTTCACACAAGTTCCCGTTAGTACATTGAACTTGACGAAACTCACTCGCAACTAAAGTGAAATTGAAAAGGACAATACACCAAAAAAGGGCTTTTGCAGCGGCCAAAAAACGCTGCAAAAGCCCTTTTGCAACGTTTTTTTAAGTGTTGCGAAGGCCGATGTGTCGTTGAGGGAAGACTTTTTGCAACGTTTAAAAAACGTTGCGGTAGACCCCCTTTTGCATCGTTTTATAAACGCTACGGTAGACCCCCTCTTTGCAGCGTTTTTTAACTCCGGAGTGAAAACAAAAAGAACGGAAGGGATTTTAGCCGACCTCAATAGCCTATATTTGGTACTGTTATATACTGTACCCGATTCTAAAATACAGTTCAAATTCTATCCTTAAACGCGGAGTAAAATTAGAATAATTTGTTTTCAAAATGTCAACCCTTTCCCTCTGTTTAATGTGCGTGAATCTATATTCACATTGCGGCTACTGATGACGGCACTCACTAGAAGAACTTCAGAAGATTCCAAATGCTAAAGTTAGGAGAATAATCTGCTGTTTTCTCGTTTAACATGAGAAATATGTCCTCAGAATATTAATGGAGACAATTCAAAAAGAAAATATCTTAATGTTAGACGTACTTTGCATCTCAAAGCCAGGTTGCACAAAAATAAAAAGGGAAATGGAACATGCGATATGATACAATATTGTAGGGTTTTGTGACCCAAATTCATACTTGGGTTTGCGTGGTTTGGAGTATTAGACTTGAAGATATTAAAATAGGGTCCAAGGAGAAAAATCAGAGTTGACGACACCTGCCTAACGTCTGCCCAACCCTCGAGCGGTGGGCCAATTTTTTTATAAGGGAGCTGCCACTCATTTGTAGCTCGACCTGCGCCCTTGACGATCGCCTAGCGCAAGCTGGGCATTCAAGCACCGCAGAATTTCGAGATTTTTCCTTGTTTTATTTTTACACGTGTTTTTTGATCTAGTTTTCATCTTTAGAACTATTTCTAGAGTTTGGCATGTACCCTATAGATAGTAGACTTTTCTTTACAAGTGTTTGCATTACTAAAAGTGAGAATCATTGTGGAGGAATACAATTATTGTATTTACAGCCATTATAGTTGTTGAATAAAATCTACAAGTCGTCTGCCAAATTAAATTCTTGTCTTTGTATTCATTTTGTTACTGCGATCAATACTTTATATTGTGCCGTATAATCTCGTCCCATTCCTACAAATATAATAGTCGAAAAGTCCACAGTTGGAAGTGAGATTTTCAAATCTGAACTCAAAAACTGGATTCTTAAGTCATTCAAATTTTTATTCTTTCATAAGCATTTTCTGAAAAAATGGTAAAATAAATGGAAATCATAGTTACCTATGCACATAAATACGAAAACAAAGTAAACATGTGCGTACATTTTGCGCAGTTTTCTTCGTAAACGGTAAAACGGTTCGTTCAACCAAATTTTGCCACTTTTTTTTTTTTTTTTCAAAATTAGAATTGAAAATTAAAAAATAAGCTAAGATTGAAATCATGAATTTGGTAGTGTTTTGCAACCCTTTAAAAAATTATTTGAGGAAATTAACGTCTATAAAATAAGGGAGGTGCTCTTTACATCCATAGTTTTGATATATAATCCACTTTTAAAAAAATAATTGTATTATATTTTTGATCTTATGTAAATTTACCTAAATAAGTATACATAAAATCAAATAAAAATATATCGTTCTTAATTCATCCACTCATATTTATTTACATTAAATTCTTTTGATTCTTTTTATATTCTTTTAGAATTTGTGTTTAACTAAAATCTTAATAGTTATAAAATATTCTCACTGAGTTACATGTTCCTCTTCCTCATGTTCCGGTAATATATTGTAACAATGTTGGTGCTACTCAGTTATGCTCTAATCCGGTGTTTCACTCTCGAATGAAACATGTCGCCATTGATTTTCACTTCATTCGTGAGAAAGTCCAAACAAGTGTTTTGCGTGTCGCTCATGTCTCCTCCCATGATCAACTCGTGGATGCCTTGACTAAACCGTTGTCCCGTCAGCGGTTAAATTTTTTGAAACCCAAGATTGGCCTTCTCGACCGAAGTCCATCTTGAGGGGGCATGTTAGAAGCTTATCTCTCTCCTGAAGACCAGGTCCACATGGTTCCAAATTGTTGTGGTCTTCTCTGATGTTGCGGGATGTATATTGTTTCTGATTATTATCCTTGTATCATTTCAAATATAGATCAGGTTGTATTTTGGTTTATCTATTCTAGGAACTTAGTTGTATTCACATTGTATAAAAACACACCTCTGGTGAACGTGAACAATAAGTTTTCTAGCACACCTCTTCTTGTTTACAAAATCAACAATAGAAGAGACGCCTTTAGAGGAAACACATACGAACATAATAATATATGAAGAAGAATTTGAAAATGTAAGGATTACGTCTTATTGTGTTTTAATTCTTCTTTATCCTTCGGGCAGCATGCATAACCTTCTCATTGGCCCAATCCGTCCAACTTTGAAGCTCCTTCTCAAGTGCTTTCTTATAGGGCATTAATGGTGTTCTTCAAGTTATTGGTTCGGTGGGTCCTATGAATTAAGAATTGATTTTTGAAAAGGAGAAATAATGTGTGCTTTTTCTATTTGTTTGTAGAGGAAGGGATTCTACAAATTAATAGTTGAATTTTGTGTCTAGCCCCGTCTGGAGATAATGTTTAATTAGATTATGGTGTTTGGCCTTTTACCAGTTTGCTGTAAACAGAAAATAGCAAAACTGAAAAAACCTTGTATTGTTTGTATATGCTACGCCACGCCACCGAGTCTCCCGTTAGGGTGCCACGTTGCACTCCAAGTGAAAAGGAAAGTCGACAAAGACCCAATTGATCAAATGCAAAAAGTAAAACAAAGGTCGAAGCTCCTATGTCGAGGTACTACTTAAATGGCTGAAACTCTTGAATCGAAACACCGCGTAAGATATCAAAGAAGAAGCTGAAGCTCTTCGTACAGAAGGCCACTAATATGAAGCTCCCTTCGGTCGAAACCCTCAGTTCTTCTGATGTCCCTAAAGTGAAGCTGTCTCTTACAGGATTTGTAGGAAATCTTTAAAAATAATTGATGTAACATTTGATAAAGAATAGCAGGTGTGTCTGCCTAATGTGGCGGCTGACTCGTTATCAATATATTTAATGTATGATAGGTTTAGTGATATGAGGTTTCAGTCGAGAAGATAAGGCCATATGGTTCTGGTTCAACGATCACCACATCGGTTAGAAATCTATAAATAAGCGGTCTTTGTAAATTGTAGGGGATGGTCTTTTGAATATTGATTCTAATAAACAAGAATACTCTCACTATATATTCTTGTTTGTTCTACATTTTGTGAGTTTTGATCTTAACTTATCACACTTTGTTGGTGATTGTTTGTTAGTGCGATCATCTTAGTTACTATTGCTGGTGTTCGAACACTTTGTCTCACGCCGTAAAGCATCTTCCGCATTCATGCACTTCTCCCTTCTCCATCCAGTTCTACGATCAAAAAGCGTCGAAACTTGCTTGACTTAGCATTAGTAGGCTCAACATCTGTTGTCCACGTGGCATTATGAAAAACAAGGTCGAGAGATTGGCGTCATTTGTAGGAAACCACATATTTTAACCACGAACATCCGGTGGGAAAAGCTAGTTGGAAGTAACTCTTATTGTGCAGTGATTTCAAACCTTTGAGAAAATGAGTGTTCTTGAAGAAAAAAAACATTAACAAAGTCCAAAACTAACCATTTGATTGGAAGCTAGTCTAATCCTTGATAAAAGAAATATCATTTGTCCAGAAAAACTTATTACCATGAGTTCAAAAAATGAAGAATCTATACCACGAAGTGTTAGGGAACACCCTAAAGAAGAAGAACCCTCGCATGCTGTTCTAGCCACTAGCCATCAACCTCAGCAACAGCACATACGAGACGGGTCTAGAATAGCTGCTAGGCTCACCAGGGAGGTGGCAACCATGGCCGCAAACATGAGAAATATGACCCAATAGAACATGGTCATGCATGAACTACTAAAGAGCATGCAAGGTCCATGAGGATACCCAATTCCTCCATATACAGCCCAAGGAAATGCATTTCACGATCCTTCATAAGGAAATTACTATTGCGGTGAAGAGGAGGTTCAAAACCAAATGGCTGACTACCAACACTACACAAAGGAGGAAGTTCTCCCAAGAAAGGAAAGTTGGAGTTGATACATCCACCAACTATGCCACTAACCGACCACGGAGGTACAAGTCTACTTTTCTCCAAACTACGACCCAGAAGACATGCCCCAAAGGTCAGTAAGTGTCTTTGATATGCTGAACATAGGCCTTCCTAGAAATAGGAAGGCTCAAACTCCCTCTGTACCTAGAAATAGGCAGCAGAAATCTTCTCAGTTTGAAAGACAAAGTGAGTCGACTTATGGGGAAATGCCTCGAAATCCTCCCCCTAGATATAAGCTTGAGAGGAGAACGGAACAGGCCAGGAGTCAAGCAGGACCTTCCCAACCACCCATAGAAACTAAGGCTAGGGAAGATGAGGATTCAACGACCTTGATGAAAATGATGACAATCTACCATTTTCACAAGATATTAGGAATGCCTTTGTATTGAACCACTTCACGCTCCCCAAAATTCCCAACTACGACAGAAGTAACGATCCTACGAAGCATCTCAATAGCTTCAAGAATCACATGAGCATAAGAGAAGCCATCCCTGCCATGAAGTTTAGAGCATTCCACTTAACACTAAGTGGAGCTGCTGAAATATGGTATACCAGACTTTAGGAAAGAAGCATCCGAAGTTGGCCAGACTTCAAGAAACTTTCCCTTAAGCGCTTTACAACTAGCAAGGAAGGTGATAGGCTAATACAACGCTTATAAGATATGAGAGAGCAACATGACGAGTCAGTGAAAATTTCTGTCTCGTTTCACTAATGAAATGATCTATTATGTGCAAGTGAAAGAGGAAAGCTGGACGGCATTAAAAGGAGGTCTGCACATGAACTCTCTCTTCTGGAGAGGTGTAAATCAAAGACCCCTACTAGATATGATGCTTTACTAGAAATGATAGGGCAAGAAATCATCAATGAAGAATTGAGAGATCACAGAAATAGGGCAAACCAAGGACTCCAACCTCCTCAAATACAAAGATGAAGATGCTCAACCTCACACTTGATAGACCACTAAGTCGGACAGTCAACCTTCCTCAATCCAGGACAAGCATTGGCTATAGAAAAATTAAGTGTAGTGCCTACCTTGGCTTATGAGAAAGTGAATCTGGAACTGAAACGTACCAAGACAAACCTTATCAAAGATTCTCCCAAACAGGGAAAGGTAGGGGACGAGGCACTGAACCTTAAAATAGATGCATCCTCAGAATAACAATCAATGGAGAAATAGGTATCTTTGAAGAGACACTTCCTAGGCAGAACCAAAAGGCCCAGGAATGATGAGTTGAGGCACTCCAATAGAGATGACCTCCCTCGAATGAGATAATGATGGGAAAAAGCCTAGGGATGATCAAAGACAGAGAAGCAGTCACCTGGATAAATACTCACCATGAACCCATCAGAGAAGTTAACATGATTTTTGGAGGCTCATATATTGGGGAAGAATCCAGAAACTCCCAAAGAAATTATGCAAAAGAAGCAAGAGATCTCTCAATGGCGAGCTTTGTAGTTTGCAACAACCAACTCTCCTGAATGGCATGAAGAGAATGTTGGTGGATAATGAAAGTCATGTCAACATCATCTTTGGAACAACCTTTTATAAAATGGAAGTTGACCAGTAGCTGACTCCAATGAATTCACCTTTGGCTAAAATCTCTCTAGTAATAGAGATGTGAACAACACCCTTAACTGCTCATCATTTTATGGAATTTCTGGTGGTGGACAACTGTTCCGTCTGCCATGGAATGTTTGGGAGGCAGCATTAAATGAACTATGGGCCGTCACGACCATTTACCATTTATATATGAAGTTCCTAACAGAAAATGGCACCGCCACGATCAGAGGTGACAAAGAAATGCGAATGAATGCTATTTAAATTCCCTTAGGAGAGCAGAATCGAGGAGTGTCAATGTAATCCTAACAGACATAGACATGGAGGACGTCCCTGTACAAGGACAGTACCCTGAACAATGGAAAGACATTGAAATGATGGACACCTTTGAAAAAGAGGCGGTCATTGGAGTCATAAACACCTCTAAATGAGAGGCTATCCGAGAATGCAAGTACCCCCTAAAGAAAGAAGAGTTGCTGAAGAATCAGTTAATTTGGAGGAATTGGATCTTTGCATAATCGATTATGAGCCTTGAATAGTCCCCATAGAGAAAGTGGAGAGTTTCCAAGTAGACCCCAAGATCTTTTCAAATGCATGCGGGCTAGAAAAGATATGCCACTAGAGACCAAGGAAAAGCTAAAATCTTCTTGTGCAAAAATGTGGACGTCTTCACTTGGAAGCATGAAGACATGATTGGCGTTGATCCAAAGGACAATTGCCACCACTTGAAAATCGATCATAAGTCTATAGTTCATAGACGGAAAAGGAGAGTCGTCAATCAAGAGAAATACAAAGCCTTAAAGGACGAAGTAAAGAAGCTAATCGACAATCTCTTTATCCATGAATCGATGTATCCAAAGTGGGTCTCTAACCATGTCTTGGTCAAAAGCAAAATGGCAAGTTGACAGTTTGTGTGAATTTCTCAAACTTAAATCAAACTTGCCCTAAGGACAACTTTCTACTTCCTTATATAGACCAACTAGTGGACTTAACGGTCGGACACGAATTGATTAGGTTTATGGATGCCTATTCCGGGTACAATCAGATTTTGACCCCCTAATGAAAAGCATACATCCTTCATAACAGACAAGGGTTTTTATTGCTATAAGGTGCCCTTTAGGTTGAAAAATGTTGGGAAAACTTATCAAAGACCTGTCAACAAAATGTTTGTTGACCTTATAGGAAAGATAATGGAAGTATATGTGAACGATATGCTGGTGAAAAGTTTGAAGAAAGAGGATCATGTCAAGTGCCTCGACGAAACTTTCTAAATATTGTGAAGGTACAGGATGGGACTTAACCCCATAAAATGTACCTTTAGAGTTGTTTCTAGCTGCTTTGAACTTTTTGTCTCAAAGGCGACGGACAAATGGCTACCCTTCTTAGAGATTCTAAAGGGGAGAAGTAAATTCCAGTGGACAAAGAAAAGTGAAGCAGCCCTGTAAGAAGAAGAGCTTGGGACATGCTCCCCTTCTCTCTAAACCCAAGGTTAACGAACCGCTGCACTGTACCTAGTAGTAAAACGCTGTCCATTTATTATGTAAGAAAAATATTTTTTGCAGCAAAGACTCGTTATCCAAACATGGAGAAGCTAGCACTCTCCTTGGAGACTGCCTCCTAAAAATTGAAACCATATTTCCAAGCCTACATTATATACGTGCTAACTAACTTATCTCTTAAAGAAGTGCTGTAGAAGCCCGATGCTTAGGGAAGATTACTAAAGTGGGATGTAGAACTTATTAAGTTTGATATTGTGTTCAAGCTAAGGGTCGATGTTAAAGGACAAGCCTTAGTTTATTGTGGCAGAGTTCACCCCTATTCCAGAAAATGGAAAAGGAGATGGAACCTGCTAAACCTCCCATGTGGAACCCTTTTGTTGATAGCTCCTGGGAAGATGCTGGATTTCAGACATGAGTGGTCCTGGTTAGTCCAGAAGGACATAAGCTTAATTGTACCGTAGGTGTTGACCTATGGTTAATTTGAAACCTCAAAGTTTTAATTATAACAAACAAATTGGTCTTACTTACTAACGAGTTGAATTCAAATGATTATAGTCTTTCAACGCGTACAAAGGAAAATTGATCAATAGTCATCAAAACATCAAAAGCTATCATTACAAATCGGACTCTTGAAGAAAGTCAAGATTGAAGCCACATTCAAGAAATTAAGAGCCAAATTTCGGAGCAAGATCAAATACTTATTTTCATAGCTAAGAATGTGAAGGTACTTACACCTTGATTTATGACATTAATGACAATAGCTCAAAATCGTTACATGCATTAAAAAAAAACTTGGTACATTAAAAAGCGATTCGAATACGATAATTTTATCAAGTGAAAAAATTACTTTTAAAAATAAATTTGGACTCGTAAAATATTTTTTTATCTTGAAAAGTTAGTGAAAAATAATCTCTGAAAGACCATATTTTTCAAATCCCTTAAAGCAGAACAAACTACGTCAAAACGAGGACCGCCAACTGCTAGGGTGGTCAACCAGGCGGTGTCGCGGTCAATCGGATTGGTCTTTCGGTTTGACAAAAAAAATTGGCATTTTCACTTGTATAAATACCAACTGCTGGGTTGGTTATGCCGTTTGGTCACTAATGTACTGAGCACTTTCATGCGATTGATGAATCATGTTTTGTGTGCTTTCATAGGTAAATTTGTTATAGTTTATTTCGATGACATCTTAGTCTATACCAAAACCCTAGATGAGCATTTGGAACATTTAAATTGTGTGCTTGTAGTGCTATGGAAAGAACAAATGTATGCTAATTTTAAGAAATGTACATATTGCATGGAAAATGTTGTCTTTCTAAGATTTGTAGTTGGTGCTAATGGGGTAGAAGTAGAGAAGAGAAAATTAAATCCATTAAAGATTGGCCAACACCTAAGAGC
>CAIGRO010017048.1:0-29904 GCA_903798355.1 Fraxinus baroniana
ATAAGGCCCTCAATGCATCAACTTGTAGTTCGAGGCGGAGGTGAGCTCCCACTACAAGATCAAAGATTGAAGCTGGTGCGATTTTGTTTCTACGACGTAATCAACTATTGTGGGTGTCTATAAATGCCATCGCCTCGACAGTCTTTGTTGGAGGCGAGGACAAGCTGTGTCCTCGGTATTTACTGTTGGAGTTTGTAAGGCTTTAATGGCAGCAAGTGGGGACAGATATCACCCTTGATTTTCATTTCTTTCCTATGTGTTTGTATTTCATTCGGTATTGACTTCTTCCAAAAAAATCGATGAACGCGACAACATATGGAGCAGAATGAGAATTTTTTGAATAAACTTATCGGTGGATTTTTAATGATTCATCCCAATTTTCTTGACTCTGTGTCCTTGTTGTCTGCCATTCTTGTTTTTCCTCGGTGATTGACCTCCTTGAATTTATTGGGAGAGGAACTATCGTCAGTAAATTCCTTTAGCTTGCCGGAAAATTATTCCCCATAGACCTTCATTCTTTGGTTGCTGTGTTTTCTATTTTTCAGTAGAGAGCCACCCGAAAAATACATCTTTTTCAGTGGACCTTTCAGATGTGGTGGAAACATGGTTAATGCAATGTTTCCACAGACGACGTCAATCTGTTGATCTCAAAAAATGAACCAACAGAATCCCTACCACGTGAAATCACTTGCACATTGAACATCCCGTTAGGAGGCAAAGGTCGCCAATCGAGAAAAAGGTCCGAAAATCGTTTACACTCCGACAGTCAAGTCAACGGCCAAACGAAAGAAAAAGAGAGTGCAAGAGAAGGAATGAGGATTTTGATAGGGTCAAAGAACATACATTAATTATGAAATGAATCACATATATATAGGAAATGTAAATGAGCATAAGGGTCTAATGGGCTGGACCCAAATTTAGGCCCAAAAATATCTGACTTGATTAACAAAGTCCGCTGTAATTAAATAGTCGATGTCACGTAATACATGGGTGTAACAGATTCATCACTTAATTATTCTTTAAACTCTATCCTAGGTTATAAGTGCTAGTTGTCATGAATGGATATGTTGAGTTTTCTAATAACTCTTAATAAAGTTCAAATCGGTGGATCAAGTATTCCTAAAAGTAATAAAGATACTGTAAGAATTTTACCTATATAAACTTCAAGGCGTAGAGAGTTGGAGTTTTTCTATTAAAATTTTATGAATAGGAGAAGCACAGAGCCATAAGAGTGCTAAATGAGATTGTGTGGAACTTGGAATACATGATTCGTGTGTGTGTGATTTCACCGGCATCATCACAAGGAAAAATATGTTCAAAACTTTCATATTACCTATGATTTTGATACTACTTTGTGAGATTTATACGAAGGTTAGACTCAAATCAAAAGATATCCATACTTTATGCATAAGTGTTGTTAAACTTGAGTTTGAACTCATTATATATCTGAACAAGTGGGAGATGGTAAATATATTGTTCAAATTATAGTGAGGTGTGAATTGGAAGTGAACAATTATGTGATCAAACCATATAGGAGATCACCCGACTTCAAGAAAACAAACATAAGAATTGGGTGATTGCCCAGATCTCCCAATACAAAATTTTGCACATTGGATTTTTGAATTCTGGTGTCGCTTTGAATGTTCTCACACTCCTTTTAGCTTATTTTGGCACCGTTTCGTACATGAAAGCTGTAATATTTTATATAGGGATTGTTTTCACGTTGAAAATAAAAATAAAAATCCAAAACATCGAATTCATTCACACAATTACTAAATCAAAAATCAAACTCATTTTCTTATTGTCTCAAAAGTTTCTTTTCCAAGTTTGTTTGCTTGATACAAACTTGGATTAATGTTTGTTTACTCCTACAAGCTATTTTCCTTGAAAGCCTTCAAGCACTCAAACTGGTGGCAGCAAATATCATTTCAAGATCGATTCATAATTGTGTTGAAACCTTCCATTTTGGTGGATTCTTGATGGTTATTATTGTTCGTCATCAACTTCGTGCATAAGGTTCATGTCAATTAGATACATGTTTCCCAAACACACGTTAGTCACCTAAGAATAGCTATGTAGTTTTCCTCAATCCAGATTGTGAAGAAAAAATTCACAAGCAAATTGCTGAGAGTTGTCCAGACATACCTATGGATTTGAAAACTAGATCAAGCGAAATGATAATTCGACGCAGTTTTCCTCCTGTGAGGGCAATGTTCCAGTACTGGACATACGTTACATGGTTGTCTGTTCTACATGTACCATCCTCTTGTGGGTCAAAAGCTGCTCTAACATTATTGATTGCCTCCGTCTGGGTAGAATTAAATGCCACAAGAATATGAACATCAGCATTTATATGATTATTAATTCATTATTCACAGGATTATTAACTACGGGCAAAAAGAGGATTGGGAATTTTCATCAACAACTAGTGATCAAGAAATACCTTTTATCAGTTGCATATTTACATTTGATGTAAATTTCAGTATTCAAATCTGCATAAAACAAAGTCACAAAGTAAAATTAATTTGTAACAGTCATGTTATGTCTAGTAGCCAACGCAATCAATGCATAACTAATGAATGTCATAATTAGCTTCAAACTTTATACCACATATTTGTGTAGTAGTCAAATTGCGAGCATAATGGATTACCAATCATCATTACTAATGGAAATAGTTGAAAGCAATGTTGACTTCAACTCCCCGATATCCTTGAGTAATTTCTCATTCTCGATGTTCCCACTCTGAATCTCAACATGCAAAGCTGCAGAACAGAGCAACACAAATTACTGTAATGTCTCAATATCTCCACTATTCATGAACAGGTAAAATAAAGAGACAATATCCCCGGATCACTACAAGCATAGCTGCATATGGTGGAAGATATTAGGCCCTTGTTAGATACCTTTTTTTTTTTTTTTAAATACATTTTTCTCTTTTTTTTTTTTTCTACACGCTCTTTAATAAAATAATATTACAAGTAAATCCAAAATTTTTCCTTAATTTTTAAACACACATTCTCCATCAATCTACTATTTCAAAATGCATTCTTACTATAAAAATAAGAAACAAGCAGGCTCTAGATAATCTTTCTGTTGAAGTTGAATAGGGCATTTGGACATTCAGCTAAAACAAGAGGTGAATTTCTAGCATACTTATTCCTTTACAATCCTCGCAAATATGGAGAACTCTTCAATACTTGCACAAACTTCAATGAGCTTTGCTAGTGGTACATTAGGGTATACATAAGGGTGTACACCCTCCTCACATGGGAGTGGGACCTACTTAAATAAAAAAATATTTTATACAAGTGGGTCCCACCCCCATGTGAGGGGGGTATAGACCCTTATGTACATCTTTTGATGTACAAGTAGAAAATTTCAATTTCAATAGATTCTTCTTTATTGACACTAGAAGCATGTTTCAGAAGTGTTTATAAACGGAATTAATTATAAATAGATAAAAATGAGTGATATATAAATTGGTAGTACTTGTGAATCTCTCGAAATGTGTAAATATAAAGTGACTTGAATATTTATTTATAAACATAAGCCAAATATAGGCTAAAGCTTTATTCTATTTTTTAAATTAAAAAAATATAATAGAACTTTGGGAAAAAAATACTCTTAAAAGAATAACTTAGCAGTTAAGTAGTCACAGTTTTTCCTCAGTGTTCCATCGAATAGGAGATATTTGGTTTTAATAGAACCGGCTTTTTTTGTTGACGTAGAAACCCACAGTCGCTACCCGTGAGTGCGCACTAGGTAAATCTCGCTCCATGTGCAGTAGCCCGCAAACCACACAGGAGAGATAAGCCGCACTAGGCAAATCCGGTGCGACGGACTCGACCGAGAAAGTGTTGACAGGGAAGTTCACCTGCTCTAACCAACTCGACCACCCCCGAAGAGGTCTTAACAGAACCGACTTTTAGAGGATATGATAGATGGTCAATGACTAAGAATTAGGAAGTTAGTTAGTGTACAGCCTATAGTTTAGCAACTTGTATTTTATATTTAGAACTTTGCTACACTTACATAAAGGTGGGGTGGGTGGTTTTACATATACTCACAATACAAGGGCGGGGTGGTTTTTTTTTTCATTTTTTATTCTAATGGGCCCCACACATGAAAAATTCTTCTGGAATAATGCTTATGCCCCTGTTTGAGCCACATTATTTTTTCATTCTCATTCTTTTACTCATTTTCAATCACATATTTCAGTAAACTAATATTTTTCATTACATCAATAACTTTTTCTTCTTTTTTAACCACATATTCCCCATCATATCAAAAAAAAGATGCATTTTTGGAGAAAAAAATGTGCACCAAAGAGGCTATATTTAGCTAAGACGGTGTAAATCATTATGTGTACGGCAGTATTCAGATTCTTTTCAATACATTTAAAACGCCTAGTCTTCTCAAAAGTCAAAAGGGAGGGGGAAACCCTAGCCATCTCTTCCAAACAACCATGATGTCGTACCCCCTCCTTTGTAAGCCAGACCAAGACCTATGAGTCCCAAGTCCAAAACTCTGAGAAATTCTTAGTCCAGATTACCACAATTTGGCCGAATGGTGAGAACTTCCTCCGCTAGTCCCAGTCCGTGCCGATGTACCTCCGAGTCAGAGGCAAAATCAGCTACCTGATGGGAGAAAAGAAGGAACCAAAACATGAAGATCCATCTTACACGACCTGGGATGCTATGAATTCAATGGATATGACCGGGCTGATTAATTCTATGAAGGACATCAGTTCTAATTATGTGTGTTTCTACACAGCAAAAAAACTTCAGGACAATGTCATGTATTCGGACCTGGGAAATCAGTCTCAACTCTATGAACAAGTGTGAAACTAGGAGAGATCCTCAAGGAGACGATAAAATTATGAAATATTTCAACTCTCTAAAACGTTTGTGTTAGGACCTTGATTTGTTCAGAGATTATGACTGGAAATCGCCAGATGATTGCAACCATTACAAAAAGACAGTGGAAGACAACCGCATCTTCAAGTAATGTCAAAGGCTGGTCATGCTTGGAAAAAGGTTATCAAATGGTTCTGTTGAGACCTCTTCCCTGGTCGCATCTGAAGCGAATATTGGCAGTACACATGATGAAAAGCCCTCACGTTTGGTGTGACGTCTGCAACAAGCCTCGCCGTACCCGTGAGACCTGCTGGAAAATCATGGTAACCCAGCGAATTGGAAGAGTAAGCAGGAAGGAAGATTCAACCGAGCCCCATCAGCTCATGAAGCCGAAGCACTTCCCTTCATCTTCTAAAATTGCTGAAATTCAATGCCTTATCTGGTACTCCTGATGCTTCTCTTGATCAAACAGGTAACAACCCGTAAGCCTTATCTTGTTGTTCGTATTCCCTCGTTACCCCGTGGATCATTGATTCAGGGGCTTCTGACCATATTACAACCTTTTCTCATTTATTTCAAACTTATTCACCCTATTCTGGCTCTAAAAAATTCAGAATAGCCGATGGTTCATATTCTCCACCAATTGGTATCAGAGCAATCCCACGTCCTTGGTTCGAATCTCGGAAAGGGCGACCCAAGCGAAGTGTCGAATATCAACAGCCAAGTGGATGGGCCGACTGATAATGTGAAGGTCGTCTTGGAGTGGGCCGCGTGGGGTATTGTTAGGGTCTAAAAGGTATGGGATTCCAATCCCCTCAAACCTGGACTTTTGGGAACAACAGCCCAAATCCGACGTCCTATTGGTAGGATCTAAAAGGTGTGGGATTCCAATCCCCTCAAGCCTGGGCATTTGGGAACAACGGCCCAAATCCGACGTCCACAGCGGCCCACTCCAAGACGACCTTCGCATTATCAGCCGGCCCATCCACTTGGCTGCTGATATTCGGCACTTCGCTTGGGTCTCCCCTTCTGGGATTCGAACCCAGGACGTGAGATTGTTCTGATACCAATTGGTGGAGACCCAACCATTGTTCCCAAAAGCCCAAGCTTGAGGGGATTGGAATCCCACACCTTTTAGACCCCAACAGTTTAGTATATAAGTCCGTCCTTCATGTCCTTAGGCTAGCTTGTAACCTTTTTAAGTTAATAAATTGTCCAAAGACTCTAATTGTTGTGTTACATTTTTTGAATCCCATTGTGAATTTTAAGACCAGACAATTGACAATGCTAAGATGATAGATAGTCTCTACTATTTTGAAGATAATATTTACCGTAATAAAAAGGCTCAAAGCCTGAATAGTATTAGCTCTATCCCTGTTAGAGAACAAATCATGCTATGGTATTTAGACTAGGCATCCTAGTTTTCCTTATCCAAAAAATCATTTCCTACTTTGTTTAAAGGATTGGAATGTTCATTTTTTTATTGTGAGAATTGTTTTTTCTATCAAAGAGTCATTGTAGTACATATTCTCCCAAACCTTACCAAGCATCCAAACACTTTTATTTAATCCATAGTGATGTTTGGGGCCCTTCTAGGATATCAACTCTTTCTGGAAAAAATAGTTGGTGATTTTTATTGATGATCATACTCATTTGTGTTGGGTGTATTTAATGAATGAAAAATCCGAGGTTGAAAAATTAATCAAGGATTTCTATATAATGATTGAAAATCAATTTCAAACAAAAATTGGATTCTTCATACTGATAATGGCATCGAATAATTTAATGAAGTTTTAGCAATTTTTTTAACAGAAAAATGAATTTTCTACCAATCCACTTGTGTTGACACTCCCCCAACAAAACAGAATTTTTTTTTTTTTTTAAAGGTAATCAAAATTTTATTAATCAAAAAGCATAATACACGGGAAGTGTATTATCAATTTAAATCAGAAAGTAACCACATGAAATCAGGCAGCCCGTCAATTTGCCTAGTGGCCGCAGCATTAAACCAAGTATACAATGTCAAATAAAAAAATTCTCTAAACTGCTCTATTGTCCGTGATTGGTCTTCAAAACAACGACTGTTTTTTTGTCTCCACACACACCAAACGATTACTAAAATATCAATGCCAATTTATAAAAAGAAGTCAGAAAAATATGAGGGACATTACATATATAAGCCTTGAAAGTGTACCGTTAGGCCTTGGAAGAATTCTAGTTCAGAAAAAAACTGATGAGTTCTTAAATCAGTGGAAATCAATTATAAAAACTAAATATTTGCACATGTTAATGTGAATCCTAGAACTTGACAAAATTGAAACAGTCTATCAAATGCTTATGCATCACGAATTGCATTATATATATATATATATCTCGCTCATTCATTTAAACATTTATTTTGGTTTGATTTTTCCTCTCTTGAAGTAGTCCATCAGAAAAAATATTTTCCTAACCTATAGGATGCATGAATACGTACGGATCAACACATACAAAAATGAAGCCAAAATCATATAAAGTATTACCGGTGAATTGGCTTGTCGATCATTACCCAATGCACTCGCCATTATGCTGGATCTAGTAGAATTAGGTGAAAATCCCTCCCATGGGGGGATGAAGATCAGTTTCGTGCACTGGACAGGCACAAGATTTCGGCTAAGTTTCTCCCACCAAACAGATCCCAATGACCACCATCTGATCATCAAGCCATTCTCAGAAAATGCAACTAGCCCCTGCAAGAGCAACAGAACCGATCCTTAAAGAATTTCTTTTTTTTGATAAGTGAACCGATCCTTTAAGAACCGATTCTTAAAGAATTTCTAAAGATCAACTTTAAATCCTTGGAAATAGAGCTTTCTGAACCAAAAAGAAATTGACTTCAAGCATGTCTTTTTCTGGAAATTAAGCATAGACTTACTTTTAGTTCTTTAAACTAAAAGTACCCCTAACTAGACATTATAATGTGAAGAAACAGAATTAAAATCCCATAAAAGGTCTGATCGGTACGATAGCTCGTGAGCCCTAAGATCCACCTAACAAGGTCGGTGTAAATTACTCTAAAGGATAATAGAAAATGAGTAAACAAAGATCTCTGAAAAGGAAAATCATCAGCTTGGAGATATCAAGGGCAGAGACACAAATGTCTCTACAAGCAACGGAAGCAGAAAATGTTTAGTAAGGGAATTAAATTGAATGAGTTTACTGATAGATACACAATTTTACTGGCCAAGTTCTAGAATAAAGTAGCATGAATTTTAATTTCCGATATTCAAACATACAAAATATTTAATGCCTTTCTATTAGGACGTTTAGAAAAGAAAAGGAAAACAAAAAATGATATAAAGCTGGTGTGTGGGAATGTGTTGGAAAAATATTTGAGCATTGAAGGAAACAATTGATTTTAGACATGAAGTAAGAACTAAAATAAACTACTGACCTATGTCTGTGTACAGAATATGCTTGCTGTGGAGGTGCCATCATTTATCAATGATATAGGTGCAAAACTAAAGCAGACTTAAGATGATGCGTGCAAATATCGTATCCTTACAACAATACTAACCATTACATACTAGAATCTCCTCGCAACATCTGGTGCAATATGTGAGACATGCTTACAATTCCATAAATTTAGATTCCATACTGAATTAATAAATCTATTTTATGTTTTGTTCATCTCACTAGAGAATAAGACAATAATGCTTGAAAAGCACATCTACTTATAGGCAAATTCAAATCTGTAGGGACTTAAAGCAAAACAAATCTATCGAACTTATAAAAGAGAGAATGCTAGAACTTCCTAGACAGCATGTACCAGGAACGAGTTTTATAGTGCTCTTTTTTGAATTGAAAATGATTTCGACTCTTGAAGAATGAGTTGGTTGCTTAAGCGTTGTACTCTGCATCATATCTATTTGGTAGGATCTTTTAATTGGAGTATCGCAGTTGAACAAATCCTGGTTGGAGTCAGGACAGGTATGCATGTCTCCAACAATTAGAGACAAATGAGTGAATGAAAAAAGAGTTCATAGTATACTGATCAGAGGTACCTCTCCATCCGGTGAAAAGCTTAGAGCTGTTATTGTTGTTGTTACAGCCATTTCCAATGCCCCTCCAAGCAAACTCGGAAGTCCCGGAGGTCCACTTGCATCCAAGATCTTTATCTTGCTCACGCTACATAAAAGTTGCAAGTGACAACAAGTTCAAATTGAGAAACTGGGTGAAAATCACATATCCGTGTTTACAAAAAAAACATTGTGACGTACATCCTTGTTAACATATACGCCATCATGGTCAGGCCTTTGAAGACCATTAAACAACATAACAACCACATACTGCAGAAATAAGCACACAAAATGCTATATAGAGTTCAAGAAGGTATGAGTCAGCACTGTAAGCATAAAGAAGAAAGGGGAATCCAGAGCAGTTTATTTATTTATTTATTTTGATCTGGGGCCTATACATAACACACACACACACACACACACACACACATACAAACACACAAAATAGGCTGTTGTACGATAATCATTGCAATTGGTCATACCATCGCCCTTGTGTTTATGAAGGGTAATCTGCATGTCCATATTGGTGAAATTCCGTGCATCTCGGAAGGGTAGAATGTAACAATATATATGCAAATCGACAAACCTGAACTCCTATATCTCCAGTCCATAATTTTACTCCAGACATTATGAATCCATAAATATGCCATAAACATATAAAAGGCCCAGTCCTCCTCAAGTAAAAATTAAAAAATAAAAAATTATTATTACTTTTGCATGTCATACACCCGAATACTGGAATTATTGATATCTCCAATTGCATCCCCAACAGCCAACCGGGTAGATGTATCATTTAGAGCTACCATAGGGAACATACGCACAAGTTCCTTCAATGTGGCCATGGAAGTCAGAACGCAAGTTTTGCGCATGATTAGATTTCCAGGATCCATAGTCTGTAAAATGAAAGTTACCACCTGCAAACCTGTCTAGGTGTTAGAAATATAAAAATTGATATAACTTCAATTTCAAGCAGAATAAAGTATTGTAATTCAAATTCATCAGTAATATTGTACATCCTTTTTACAAGGTGAGATACCAGATATCAAGGACTATTAAACCAGATAAATGATGTAAGCGGTGCACAGTAAGAGAACTTGGTGAGAGAATGATAATAAATCTAATCATGTGGGTGATCAAATATTTGTTTCTACAAACCTTATCAAGGTATGGAGCTAAGCTTCTAGGTGAACCACGGACAACCCTTATCAAAGTCATGAGAGAAACCACGTGAACAGGTGAATCAGATGCAGTCGACCAGATTTGGCTTTCTATCACATGAAGAAATCCAGGAATGTCAGCCATTGCTAAACTAGGAAGAAGAATCCCAACCAAAGTCTCCCTAATGTTAAGAGATGTAGCTGAATTTTGTGCAGATGCACCACTAACACACTCTACTTGAAAGAATATATCACCAATAAGGTGAGATATTTCAGAACCGATACATGCTTTCCATGTACTCTCCATGCCTTCAGCCAGAATCTCTGCTGCAATGCAACTATATTTTTCATTCGTGGCCATGACCAATTTCATCAATGGATGAACAACTACAATGGCAAGCCTTCGTTTCACAAGGCTAGAGTACCAGACAGCCAATGCAGCAGCAACAATTATTTGGGAAGCCATTGCATCTTGACTTGTTCCCCTTACGCAAGAAATCCAGTCTAGCATTTCATATGATTCTATCCATGAAGTTATTTCATATTCTTCTGCCTGAAACTCCCCTTGAGTTTCTATTTTCCCATCAGATATCAAAGATACAGTGGTTGGATCTTTATGTTCACTCTCTGTTATTCCAATGGTACTACTGACAAAGTTTGTGTGCTTAGTGATTTTTGGACAGCATAGTGGAAGTGGAATCGCCCGGGAAGCAGCACAGTGAAATAGAGAGCGTGCAGCCATTTTCACATGTTCGAACTCATCTTGCCAAAAGCTTACTAGAAGCTATTGAAGGGGGGCGGGGGGGATATCATCCCATCAAAAAATAGTGAAAAAACATTAATAAGCAGGTATTAGTTATTCTCTCCATATCTATCCACAGATTCTCTATCAATGATATCAGCCATCAGGAGTAAATTCCAACATGATGCAACATACACAGCGTGGACAACCCACAGCTGAATGATCTAAAAACTGTAATGAAAACATAAACTAGACAACCCAATGCTGGATGATATAAGAAACTCTCTAAAGAGTGAGTTTTGCTCAAGAAGATTTTACATATTGCATTGTTTGGATTAAAAGCATTTTATACAGTGCACAACAAGCTTTTATTGATTTTTTTCTCTTTTTGTGTTTCATATATTGGTGTCTGTTTGTGGGGGGCCCCGAAGAAAGAACAGCTTAGTGGAAACTTTATTAAGGAAACAGAATTACTACCTTGTTGCGTATTCTATTTAGCAGAATTTATAAATCATTTATAAATGGTCGAACTTCATTTTCAATCATACATTCCAATGGACATACAAGTATTATCCACTTATCCACATCTCATTTCTATCTATTTATAAATTATTCCCAAGCAGAGGCTAATACGTATAATGATAGAGAAGAAAATATTTATTTACTATACATGTAGGCATTGTATAAAGAAGGAAGATTTTTTTCTTTTCTTTCTCTAATCATGACAACAATCAATGATGGATTAAAGTAAATCTCAAGACATTTCAGTAATACACCGATCAAATTCTTCCAGAATTTAATGATTTCACAGGAAAAGAATGGTTAGAACCAACTAAAGCTGATCATCAACTAGATGAGAAATAGAGAATAACCAAAATCAAACACATGATGTGTTACCTGAAGCAAAGGGGGCTTTATATCTGGGATCTTCTCTGCAAATTTCCTCGTATAAAATGCAGCTAAAGCACTGTAGATAAGAGGCATTACATAAATAGCCCCAGTTACCAGATGAATGTGGATTAAAGTTTGGAAGTAAAAGGTGCAAGAACCTTGCTTGTATTCATGTGCCTCAAACGCATTTTTGAATCAAGCATATTAATAAACTCATTATGAAAGATCTTTTTTAAGGTGTGAAACAATCCTTATGAAGGTGAATGTGAACCCTAAGAAATTGTGTAGACCCTATAATAAGCCACCAGACAACTTTTGAGCAAAAGAATGAACTCAGCTACTCAATACATTCACCTGTGCAGCCAATTCCAAATTTACCACAAAAGTAAGAACAATACAGGAAATAAGTTCAAATTGAACTGTAACATCTTCAATACAATTTCATAAAGTTCAAAACTATCATACCTGCTGGCTGATGAACAGGAATGGGATAAGCTAATCAAGTGCTGGGCAAGGGATACCATAGTTAGTGATCTCATTGCGGAGTACACTGGTGATGATTTCCATAGCTGTGATAATAATATATTATGTCCAAATACAAATTGAAAAAAATCAAGAACAACGCCAAACTCAATAAATTGATCAAAGTACCTCAAGAGTCGCCGTCGAACCTGGAAATGTCAGTGTCAGAGATCCCCTGTCTCCGATCAACCCAGAAGCTACAATAAAAGAATCTGGTCTCTTTAGCCTCATTTCAGTAACTAACAAGTTGTCAAGCTCATGATCCACATTCCACAAGTGCAAAAATGACAAGCTAAATTGAAGTAGGCCTTCCTCAAGCAAGCGAACCCACTCATGATGTTCTATTGTAGGAACCGAAGTCCGATCTAAAACAGAAATACTTTTCCGACTCACATTATAGGTGTTGTGCACCTCATATCCCAGTTCCTTCAAAGGAGCACTATCTCTCATATGGGCATCATCTTTGGGTGCATCAGTTCCAGCTTCCTTCACATGAGTTTTCTCTCCAAAATTACAGCCACTTTTGAACAACTCAGGCTTTGAACAAAGAGACATCAAAGAAGTGAGATCAAAACACAAAGTAGCAATGCCGGGAAAAGGGCAAGAGCTTTTAATTAGGTGCTTGGCACTTTGGAAGACTGACAACGTGGGTTGAACTGATTTTGCAGCAGTTCCTTTTCTAGCATTAGATGCTGCTGATGTAGTGTGTTCAATTCTGCTTGTAGTAACAGGGGAGATGTTTTGTGAAGAACTTGCATGTCCGGAATATTTTGAATAAGACTCTGGAAACTTTGTATCCTCGGTTATTGGAAAATGTAAAGAGGAAGCTGAAGTATTTACATTCATCACTATGCCAGAAGGTTCATTTTTGTTGATAACCATACAGAAATGATCAAACATAGAATGAGCAGCAGCTCCACGAAGCACTCGCTCCCTAGCACCTGTCTTTACATCCCAAATGTATAGCATGTCAAGTGAATCTGATGTTTCTAAAGACTTAGGGCAGAAACAGGCCACATATCCTCTTATGCCATCCCACATGACTTTTGCAGGATAGGACGGGTGTCCAGGAAACATTCTCTCAACCCGCAAAGTCTCAAGTGAAGCAAGGGTAACAGACAAGTCATCGCCAACAGTGAGAAAGCAGTCACTCCATGGGCGTGCCGTTCGATTTGGGGGAAGAATTATTTGGCGTACTGGAGCTACATGTTGATGCATTACCATAATAGGATTACAAGTGTCAAGATCCCATACACGAACTGTGCAATCCATGCTTCCTGACAATAGAACATGATTCAGGCTGCATCCCCCAGATCTACTCATCATAGGATGAGATGCTAAACATAGTACTGCTCCTGTGTGCCCTGAGAGAGATTGTTTGGGCGCACATGCATCTGCTTCCTGAGATGGACTTTCACCATTTGAATCCAATCTCGTGAAAAACATATTGAAACGTACAACTTCAATATCACCATTGAAGAAGCCATACACAATGGCACGCGGTGCAAGGTAGGAATCAGATATGACCATTGAAGATGATACTGGCTGTCCTTCTTGGTGAGTACCATATCCCCAATTGCTTGTGCATGCTTTCTCTACGTTGCTTGAAGAAAGAGAACTTCGTAAGGTGGTCATGTCATCATTCACACTTATTTCGTTTTGGCCAGCATTAATGTTTGGACCCTTAATTTCACATGAACTGGAACTCATATCCCACACATCAAATAAACTGCCTTCACCAAGCTTTTCACACTTCGGACAGAGCTTCCCATAATCACCATGATGCTGAGGCAATTGCCAGAGAGTAACATGAGGTTTCCAGAGTGAAGGTTCCTCACTGGAAAAGCTAACTGATTCAATGCGCAGCAGATACTTCTTGAAAGGAATAAATAAAATGGATAATCTCAAATCGAGAGGATACAATGCAGCAGGGATGGCAGCTAGACGCTCAAACATGAACATATTACATGAGTATGATATCCTGTATATAACAGCTGAACCTCTGTCATTCCACGCAGCAAATTCCTCCATAAAATCATAATTGGAATTCCAAGACTTAACTCTCATATTGGCTTCATCATCTCCTAGAAACATACCACCCGTTACATGCAACTTGTCTTCAAGACAAAGTTGGTCATCTAAAAAAGAAATCTTGCCAAAAATTGTACAATCATCCACCAGCTTGAACGTGCAATATGTTCTATATACAAGCGCTATCACCCGTCCACGTTTTGCGAATGTCACTAGGGGTCCCTTTTCTTTTGATCCATCCACACAATCCATCAATTCCAACTGAGCCAAATCTTCTGGTGTGCCAGAAAAGTTGTCCCCCTTCGAGTCAAATTTCTTCATTATAGGTAGATATTGTACCTTACCAAATGAATCAATCATCATCACTGACCATTTTTCCATCTCTCCAATGGGCACAACTATTGTCATAGACTTCAAAGGTCCAATAGACAAATTCCCATGAAAAACTGTCTGGACAATTGTTAGAGTGTATGAGTCCACAATTAGAACTGTATACTTAGATGGTTTTCCCTGTTGCGATTCTTTGTCCACCGAAGTCTCAGACTCTCCAACAGGATATTCATAGTCACCAAAACAGCAGGCTATACATACATATCTACCATTTTCAGGCAATGGTTGGAGCATGGAAGGACTACCCACCCAAGGAGGCAGTTTTCTTCTACATCTACAGTGTCCCATGGCTCTGCTCCAAACGCACAATACACCATCAGTGCATGCACTAATTAATGCACCATAGTCAACTGAGTTAGAGTTTGATAGCACATCACTCGGATAATCTAACTTTCCATTTCCTGCACTTGCAGCAGGAAAGCAGACCCCTAGATCAGCTATGGGAGCAGCATGACCGCACAACATAGCAATTGGTTTTATTTCCTGATCAGTAAAAGATTAATTAATCAAATGTCCATGACTTCATGCGGACAACACGAACCTCCAGAAAACGAAATTGGACCCAAAAAAAATATAATTGCAAACTTCATCTAGTTAACTAATGTTGACACTATTAAACGCGCAATGTACAATGAATTATTAAGTATACAGCATTCAATATATGTGCACGAGGCATATTGTGCAGATACCAACTTACATAACTAAAAAGCTGAATCAAGTATACAGCATTCAATATATATATATTTACGCTAGTTTCGATGAAAATAAGTTTGAATTCTTTATAAATTTTAATTTACCTGTTTATCGTGGGAGGAAATAAGGTTCCACCAGATGACGGAGCCATCTGATCCGCCGGTGTAGAGTGTCGGCGGCTGATCAAGTACAGCGGCGGCGGTGACTCTGTGAACCGGCGGCGAGGTGGACCATATGCAAGCCACCGATTTACACTTCATTACATATGTGAAATTAGGAAGAAGAATTCGATAAATTGGGGCTTATGGAGAAGGATCGAAACTGGAAGTTGAAAACGAATCTCTTCTCGAACTAACGATTTTTAAGATGTTACAACGCTTTTAGTTAAAATTATTTTATGTTTACTCGAACGCATTAAAATTTTCATTTTCATTCTTCTACTCATTTTCAACCACATATTCTTTCATAAAATAATATTTTTTTTATCACATCAACAATTTTTCCTTCTTTTTCAATCACATATTCTCCATCAATCTATTATTTCAGAATACATTATTCTAAAATAATGTGATTGAAACTTGCCCTTAGTAATAGCTAAGGTTCAATTCTGTGAAGGATTTTCTGTATGCTTAAGGGCTGTTTGGTACGGTTTAAAATTCGATTAAAATTAAAAATATGGTCGTTATTAGATCCCACCCCTCTAATAAAAGTCAACAATAACGGCTATATTTTCAATTTTAATCTGATTTTAATCTCTACCAAACATCATCTTAAGCAGAACTCGAGGTTTAAAGTTCATAGGGTCCGCTCAAACAAATCCTTGACACGTGTTGTCCTATTTTATCCTTGTTTGATCTTTATTAATTTCAAAATATATTTTTTTCAATTTTATTTTTAATCATACATTTTTTAATAAAATAATATTAAATGTAAATTCGAAAATGCTCATTATTTTTTAATTACACATTATTCACTAAAATATTATTTCAAAACACATTTTGGGCCAAAAAAAAATGAGGCTCAAACAGCTTAGTATTATTCTAATTACTTCTCAATAATAAATAAATAATTCATATTTTGAAATTTATGACATTTTTGTTACAAATCTTCAACAAAAATATAATTCTGAATAGTACATATTTCAAACAATGTATTGGATAAATTCATAAAAATTATCCATTATTCAGAGAAGGTGTGCCAAAGGCCTTCTAGAATCCCATATATCAGAACACACACTTTTGTGGGGGTATTAAAGTCCATTCATTACCCCGAGAAACGATACAGTATTCCGCATCCTGTTTTCATTATTAAAACCTCAAGGAAACTTCAAGTACATTAGACTTATTTACTAACACGTGGTGGATTTCCAGTGGCTATATATACGGACTTCCTAAGGGATTATCGCAGGTGAAAGTAACCCAGTTGGATAAATCCATGTGGGCTAAATGTATTCAGAGGGATCACGCGTACGCCACCCACGCTGAAATATACACTACTCAGTAAAAATCATCACTGGTCACCAAACCTTAAGCAAAGTCTCATTTTAACCACACGTTTTTATTAATTTGTAATTTAAACCATTTTTAAACAACTTTCAAAACATGCAACAATAAGGATTTATCAGAGAAATTAACATATTTTCTTACAATGCATAGGGATTTTCTTACATGAATACAATAAGTGCTAATTAGACTTATTAAATGTTTAGTTAGGATTGGACAAAACTCTCGAACCGAACTGAATCGAGCGGTTCTTCATAAGTTAAATATTTGAACGAGTATTTGATTCGAGACCAATGTGTTCGGTTCGATTCTAAATCAATAACCGAATATAAATAATTTTTAATTTTTTATATTTAGTTAATTAAATTATTTTAATTTTTTCTAAACAAATTAGCAAATTAATTAATTTAGTGATTAATGTTTTAACTCTCAAACTAAGTCAATGCCTAGCTAGCTCAGCCTAATTCAATTTCTAAATTTAATTTTTTGTTTTAATTTTTTTGCTCAATTATTAATTTTATCGTTAGCCCAAAATCTAGGTTTTTTTAAGTTTCTATCATTACCTTTTCAATTTCATACTTCATGCATAGGTCTACTAATTTCAAATCATTTAATAAATTGAAAACCTACATTTACATGTCCAAATCGAAGTCGCTAACTGTCGAGTCCGACTTTCCCTTTCCAACTACTCATCGAAACTACGAATGAATATGTCATTAGTTTGTATTTATGTAATATTGTTGTAAATGTTAAAAAAATAATTATGTTACGGAACCGAATCGAACGAGAACGGTTCCATTTATTAAATACTCGAAAATTTTGGTTTGATTTGATTCTCTTCAGAATCGGACCTAACCGAACCATATCCAACCATATGTTTAGTTATGTAATAATCATATAACTCGTTACGATGACAAAATCACATTGTTGAGTTTGCATTGTTGTTCAAGTTTGCACTGTTGTTCAATCCACTCCAAATAATGTCAAAAGGAGTCCACTAAAAAATCTTTCTCTACATAGAAAATGACATTAAATTCGTGATCGAATTCTACTAGTGACCAAACTCAAAAATAGGGTAAACAACGTTAGAATGAAAAAAGAAGTTCAGTGACTAAAATTAACTTTCAATGAAAGTTGGGTGACCTGCTGTGTTTGTAACCCAGTCTACTCATTTTCTTCGTTTCCCGAAAACTATAAATACTCTCCCATTCTGCCCCTTAATTTTTAGCCCTAGACTCTCTCTCATCAGCCGCAACCACCTGAATTCCCCGATTTACCCCTCGAATCCTCTTCAACCTCCTCCATGCCCGTGGCTATTCCGTCACTTCAGTGCCGACTTAGCTCAATCATTTCAACTCAGCTGAATCTTGATATGAATTGTTGAAAAATTGAGTTTTTTTTTATTTTTTTAGTTGAGATGAGATTACAAAAAATTGTTTGGTTGAATTTGTGCGCGGGTTCTGCGTGGTGGTGTTATTTGCGGTGAATGGAAGCGGCAGTGGAGGTGGTTCAGCCAACGGCGGTGGCAAAGCTGATGGGATCGATTGAGGGTTTTGGTGGTGCTAGCGGTAATGTGGTGGACGAAGCTGAGGGACCGCAACCAGAGATTTCTAGCAGTTTTGGTGTCCGAAAAGGTGGTTGCTTGAACATAGGTTGTCGATTTTTTAGAGTATTTGTATTATTGGGTTTCTTTTAATGTGTATCTATGATCATAATTAAATGTGTTTTCTGGTGTATTATCTGATATTTAGTTCTTTTTTCTTTTCATTTTATTATTATTATTATTATTATTATTATTATTATTATTATTATTATTTCTTTTCTGTTTCTAGAAGATGCCTTTTGAAGTTTGGGTATTCCCTTTATTTTTTTAAAGTTAAGTTAATATTATAATTTTCTTATTATTTTATTCTTTTCTTTCTTTTACCTTATTATTTTATTTAAAAAAAAAAGGTTCTTCAGCTGTACTTGTGCGTATGGTGAAAATGTTGTTAGATGATGGACTTCATTTTACCTTGCTAATTAATGTTTTAATTTGAATCTCTATTTATTGTTTCGAGTTTTATTCCATACTTAATGAGACATTGGATGATTCACCAAGCATGGCACTTTGAGATAAACTTCGAAAATATGTTTAGCATTTCTTAGTTTTTCATTAGACTAGTGGTTGAACTCCAGTTTATGACTACAATATGGTGCTTATATTGTAAGTTTATCATTGAAGAAAACTGAACACAACTGTCAAGTGTACAATTTTTGTCATGCTAATGGTTGTATAGGCACCGAGAAGTTGCTTGAAGGTGGTATTCACACCACTGTATTAGTATGGTAAGGTTTTAACTTTGACGACATCTTTCTGGAGAAACTGTAACGGATTTAAAAATTTGGGAGCTGAGAACTAGTACTAGAAGGAGCTGAAATAGAAGTAGCCTTTTTTTCATCATGCCCTTTATGTTGTTTGTCAGGTCAAGATTAAATGAAATTTATAACATAAGAGTCCTTTAACCTTTTATATTTCTTGTTCTTTTTCTGAGCTTCATCTTCTACAATGTTGAAATGTTTTACCTTCTATTTACTGTTATTTAATGTGAAAATTGTGACAAGAAAAGATGAAGATATGCATGAGCAATGAGTGAGCTGTTGACGTTTTCTGGTTTCCCTTGTCGGTATCATCTTACTACTATTTTCTTCATTCTTAACCACTGTTCTTGGAACTTAAACTACAGAATTTTAATAAAAATTGTAGTGGATAAAACCTTATTTCCTTGAAGATTTTGCTTAAATAATTTCACATTTTTTTAGAGAACGGGTAGTATTTAGATTCATGGGGTGGCTACCTTTAAATGCCAATGATTGTATCTCACGAATGGTTTGACAATGTCTACTGGGGACCATGATTTAGCTCATTTTAATTATTTTTCTGTCCCTTTCCTTTCATTTTTTTTCTCTTGATTTTCTCATCTTTAGATGTTGATATAGAAATTGCCTTTATTACTTTTGAATTTTTGTGTAATGCTTTTCTTTGAACGCATTGTTTTTGTGGAAGCAATATAGGTAAACCATCCAAAGACTACTAATCCATATACGATTGTACGCTAACATTTGTAACTCACGGTTTCCCAAAATATGATTATGTCAATGAAATTCCTGCAGTTAATGCGTCTACAACAGTTCTTTGGACCAAGATGCCTGATTCTGAACTTCATAGGCAGGCCAACCCAGTTTCAAGTTTTCCCAGTGATGACACCCTGAAAGACTGTGAGTTTAGGAACATAACTTCTCTTTCATTGAAGTCAGAGCCAGAGGATGAACTTTTGTTACGGAAATCAGGGAAAATATCAAGAAATAACAGTGGGTCCGCTAAGAGATCCCGAATGGCACGGATAGAAGTTTCGACGTGTAAAACTGGATTAGTAAATGTAAATGGGATTTCTACTGAGCTCGCATCATATCCTTCAAGCTGTATTATTACAGGTATTACATGTCAAATAATATTTTGGATAGATAAAACTATCTTATTAATTTCCCAGGGAAAGAAATATTCTTTTTCTTTTCAAATTTCTATCTTGCATATTTATAAATGTTCAGAAAACATTTTTCAGGTTCAACATTGTTAAGTCATTCATGTGGTGATGTGCAACAGGGTCTTGAGCCTTTTGTTTTACGTCCAGTCATAGCTGCATTTTCAGTTTTCTTAATACAACGCGTTCAAATCTGTATGAATTTGTTGCATTTCAACTTTCAACCTAGATCATAATCTCTCACTAAATTTAGTGGTCAGTCCTTCAAGTGTCGAAATTCAGCCTGAACTTGAACTATTTGAAGCAAATGCATTTGATATCATTCAACTTCAGGTAAGAAAGCAGTGTGCCTATTTTGCTTGTTTTGAAGCAGATATGCATATCTCGGATCTCATACCATATATAGAATTGTGTTTGGAACTAATTGCGTAGTAAGAACTGGTAATTTCTACTCATTCACCGGAAATTGATTACGGCCCCGTTCGGTAGGGATTAAAATTCAATTAAAATTAAAAATATAGCCGTTATTGGGTCTCACTCGTCTAATAAAAGTCAACAATAACAACTAGTTTTTCAATTTTAATCTCTACCGAACGGGCCTTACTGATAGGACCTTTTTTTACTGTTCATCCTCACAAAAGCATTTCGTCAAATTCTGTTGCATTCTCTTGAGAAACTGCTAAAGGTGATCGCCCTTTAAAGCATTGTCTACATGGGAATTCTAAGTTTGTGGGTTTGAGCTTTCAGTTAGGGACTGTACTCAACATAAACGCTGAGAAGAAAATGTAAAAGCTCTATCTCGGTATCAGCGAAGGCTTTCCAAACAAAATAGGCAAAAGTCTTGCATTCGAATTTCACATTAAGGGAAGGAAAAATGAAAAACACTGAAGATTGATGTCTCCTCCCTTTTCCGCACATCATTGCCATTGTCATTTCCTTTCAGTGAAACTCTCAGAAGAATAACATACTTCCTAGATCTGGAGTCCTGTTTAGACAGAAGTATCACCATAGATACCTGATGAGTCTAAATCTTCTTTTCGCTTTCATTTCTCTGTCTTCCTCTTTTTAAATTGTAATTACTTCAGGTAACTTGTGCATGTCAAAAGCAATAATTAGACTTTGTGCAACTGAGAACTGATTTGAATACATTCATTACCCCTTTCCTATATTTGCACCAGAAGTTTTGGTAGCTCCATTCACAAGTTTTGTCTAAATTTTGGGGATTAATTTGGTACTCAATCTATTTAATTTGAAACTTTTTATCTTCTCTAACACACTTAATAAAAAACTAAGCGGAGGATTAATTTGAGGGCAATGTGACCGTGCCTACACTGGAAAAAATCATAAACTACAAGTTAAAGGCATGTGCATATTATGAAAAGATAAAATATAAACAATGGAACCAATAGGTGCTGTTTCCTGTTGCACTCTATTTTCTTTCCATTTAAGACATTAATTTTATAATTTAACAGTTCATCATCGGAAATATCGTTAAAAATATTTGAAAGGTTAAATTAGTTGGTTGAAGGACATAAAAATTTAAAATGTAAGAGACAGGATTTTTAAGCATCTACTATACCAGGAATGTCGATTTTATTGCTATTGCTTAGGATACCTTTTTTTTAACATCAGAATTCTCACTGAATTTTACTTTTAAGGGGTATCAAATGTCTCTTTTAATCATTAAAGTCAAGAGTGTTGACCCAAGTTAGCTTGATTTGAGTTCTACCAATGCTTAATAGTTCCTTGAAAACTTGAGAGCTTAAAGTAACTTCAAGTGTAGTGTTCTGCCAAATGAATCAAATCTGTTCATTCGTTAATCGATACTGCTTATGCTTAGTTGTCATCAAATCTCATTATAAGAAATTAAAGTTTTGCATTTTCATCAGCTTCGGCTCCAGGTTTCTTAATTTTAGATTCTGGCAATCTGCTTTCGTTTATGAAAGCATTTGTTGTCATTAACAATGATGTATCCTGTCCATAAGTTGGTAAGTACAAGTTTGAATAATGCTAGATATGGCTAAAAAAACATTACATTGGTGCACTTTCAACTTAGCCGGAGTTCATAGCAACGATATGTTGCAGAAAAGAATAACATTTTGTAACATGCTAGTGATTCAGGCTTTAAAACCTGTTTGACTGTATTGTTGTGTTTTGAAATGCTAGAAACTCTATCGGCTCTTGCACTTATAGTATTTTTATTCCCATTCCTGTCATAGAGAAAACTCAAGTGGCCAAGCAAAAGAACTGTTCAAACGGCAAGCGTGGGGATAAAAGATATAGGATGGTTTCCAAGAGTAGATGTGATTCATTCTCTCTGAAGAATGGGTTGGTTAGCTTCAATTCAGCTGCTGGAGGCAACAACTTTTTTGGTAATTAGCGGCTAAGCTTTAGCATTTTTCTTCTTGGGATTTTCATTTCAATGAACGTGCTAATAGATTATTTATTTTTAGCCACTCTTATAAAAGTTTCAAGTTATCACCGTAACAATTAATGTGAATAACTGGAATAGTAAATATGGAGAATCCTTCGCAATGGTTTGATAGAATCCGATTCTTAATCTTGATGAAGATCTTCTTTCGAAGAAATTGAAAATAAGTCAACTATCATTCATTGAAGTAATCATGTACGATACAAAGCAGGACACAATGAGCTAATGCTTATACCCAATACATTTGGAGTTGACCCTAAATCCATTTTCCCATATATGTTTCGATTATATGACTGTTTGACAACTTGAAAAAGAAATTTGCATGCAAAGAATCTCACGTAACCCCACAGCCCGAAATGAAAAAATCAAATGAAAGAGAACTAGAGAAATAACTATCAAGTGAATTGTTCCCAAAATATGCGTTTATTCATGCCAAAGCATCCTGCTAGAAAGAAATTTATTTTCCAACCAACATCGCTTACTGTGGATTCCCAAATTTATCATGCAAGCAAGCAGCCAGCATGTAATCAAGAGAGGAACAGATCCAAGAGGCATTCAAAATAAGCATGCGCATTTTTTACCTAGGTTATGAATGAGTATGTCAACATTGTCAGTTTCAATTAAGTTTCCATTTTTTTATTTTTTGTTATCTTATTTTGCATGATTTAGAACTTGAGTTGAGCTTTTAAAATATTATTGGTGCCATATAGCGCATCAGATGTCTGCCCTGTCTGTCCCTCAAAAGAAAATGCCATTCTTGTAAGATTCAAAATTTCTCCCCCCTACTGTAATGGACGGAGATAACTTTCTGAACTGTTCAGGTTAGAAAGTTCTTTTCTTATTGTACGGAAATGATGGATATAGTCCACAATGTTTCTGGTGGCAGTTGGATTTCACAAATTATCTTATCATCAAATGGCCTAAAGCCATTTAACTGATAGAATGAGGCCTCATTGACGGTTGAAGCAATTAAGTGAACTTTTCAACGAATTATCAGGAAATCATGTTAAAGCATATCTTTTGTCAAAATAAATAAATAAATAAATCTGCTTTTTAATTGAAACTTCTTCGCTTGTATCTACAGTATCTCTTTTTTATTAAAGAAGTTGATATGCGTATCATTCTTTTCGGGTTGTGGAACTGGTTCTAGTTATGAGAGAAATGTTGTCGTGAACTCAGTTGGGTAAACTGCATTGATTGGTAGATTCTCATTTCGCAGTAGAAATGGTTATATTCTTAATAACTCAAAACTTATCTAGTCAGTTTCTTCCATTTAGTTTTCGCCTTTCCAACATAATTTTAACACGAGGCATCATTAATGTCTATAAGATGTTTCAATATTGCAACATTTTACTGGGAGAATATATAGTTGAAAATGAGGTTTGAGACAATGGGGCTCAAACAAGTGCACCATGGCACGCTTTCATTTTGGGGACTGCATGCATCAATTGATGTTCTTAAGTGGATTTATTAACAGTTTAAGTTACAAAAATTTTGGTAACAATGCTAAGATTTTAATTCCCATTCTCAATCTTAAATGCGATTGTGGAAGTTTTTCTTGTTTTTGATTTGAGGCAGCCTGAATTTTTATGATGTGGTGTTCTATTGACTACCCTCACATTATATAGAGTATGAATCTGATTTTTTCAGCTAATGACAGTTTCTGGCTCAAGGATATAATAACATTTAGTGGATAGTTTTTTCACGTCCAGAATGGCATTTTCTTTTGTTTGCATAGTCTGTACCATGTTCCTTTTCTATCAATAATAGAAAATTATGCAGTCTGATTTACGTGTATTTGTGCGTGCTGGTTGATCTGGAGCTTTAAGATTTTAAGCAGTTAATATTTGTTTGAAGACTATTCGTGAAATGAGTGATCTGACTACGGACAATTTATTCAGGTGTATATGGTTTAAAACCTGATGCTTTTGATATCATGAAACATGTCGATGAGCTGTCTTTGAATGAGCTCCTTGATGGCAGTTATAACTGCCCTAGTATTACCAAAGACAAGGGAAAGAAAGCTGCAAATTCGAATGATAATCTTTTGAATTCAGTAAGCAATGCCTGTTCTGTCCTTAGGCTCCAAAAGGCGGTTCTTGCCCAAAAATGTGCTGAAAATGACAACAGTAACAGTTCAACAGGATTGCTGATTGCTGGCTCTACAGCTAGCCAATCTGATGGTGATAAAGAAGATTCCTGTGCTGCAGATTTGACATCCTCTGACAAGGTTAGTTTGAATTCTTGATATACGTGGAACTAAGCTTAGCTGGTGAGGAGCACCTAAAGATGGGGTAATAATAAATGGATAACGAAGGTTATGCAGATCAATAGAACCAGAATCTTGTTGATCAACTTGACTCTCTATTAATTGTTTGGCAGGATTTCTTATACTTTAAATCTGCCGATATTCCTGTTTATGCCTAGTATAGTAGTATTACAGCCTATTGGTTTCTGCTCTATGCTTCACAATCCATAGGTAAAAAGGTTGTAGGATAATTTTTTAACTGCACTGAGGCTGAATTCCTTGAGTTTTCATGAATTCTCATCATTGAATATTGACTTCATATACTGCAAACATCATTTGTAAGTGATATTTGCCAAAACCTTATGTACATTTTCATTGCGGGATAAACATCAAATGTAAAGCTATTTTGCTGTCATTGTGATGTTGTTTGAGTAATGCCCATAAGAATCAGTGGCATATTAATGTGTCGTGGAGCATAGAAAATCAAATGTGATGGTATTATTGCTGGCATCAAGATAGTGTTTGAGCAGTAATGCCTAGAATATACATAAGAAGCCAGTGGCATACTCATGCACTTTGAAGGATTAACATTTCTAGGGCGGAAAGTCCTGACGACACGTATTGGGCACCTACAGTCCACAGATACTCCTGAAGGTGGCGTCCTGTATTCCTTACAGATATTCCCATGTGTCCTTTACCTACTCTTTTTCAAAAGTTGTGTGTCGACATGTCCATGTCCCACATCCATGTTTGTGCATCCTAGCTCAAAGGTATAAAGTTTGTAATTGCTTTTAACATTTTGAATAACCAGTTGGCTGTAGATTGTTTATAAAGGTTTAGGGATCTTGCTGCAAGATTATAACGGTAGCAATTATTGTTGTTGGCATTATTTGATCTTTTGACAGTGCATACAACATGCCTAAGAACCCGGTTAAATACTTGTGTGCAAAAATAACTTCTAATTGGTCTCAAAATTTTGAGTAATTAATTGAGCTTCTTGCAAAGGTTCAGGAATCTTGCGAAGAGAAGATCAAAACATCCACTTTAACTGTCGATTCCCCACTATATAATCCAAAAGATGTCTTAGAGCGCCTTGCACTTCCTCCACCAAAGGATTTACATTCTTTACTTCTTGATGCTACCAAGCCTTCTTCAAGAAACAATCCTGATCCCCGTTTAGGCAAGTCAGTTTGTCACAGGATTGGCTTACCACCTTTTCCATGGTCACATACTTTCTCGGGGCACAATAAATCAGTTACTGATGCAGCTAAAATGTCCTCCAGTCGTACCATATGCCAAGGTAGATGGGTAATAGTAAACAATATTTCCTCTATTCAAGAAGCTTCTACTGGTTACCTCGAGGGCTTGGAATCATTCACATACAATCACAGTTTAGTTCCTACAGCAACTCTCAAGTCGGGACCTCCAGGAAATGAAGTTGCTCAAATTACGTCCTCTGAACAGGTTTTATCCATGTCTGAAGCATGCTCAAGTTCCAAGGTTTTTCCAGGTAAATTTTATTCAAGATCTGGTTGCAATTAGTTGACATCCAATTTTGAATGTCAATCTGTTCACTTATATTGTTTGCTTTTTCTTCACAATAGACGACTTTTTTTAGGGATTTGTTTCAGATAAATATGTTGAACCAAACCAGAAGTGGAATCTTCGAAAGAAGTCGTGAACAGTGTATTACCATCATAATATACGTGTACCATGTTTGGCTAAGTTGGAAATATTAACATAAGAGTTACTTTCAAATTGGCCTTTTTAAACTTGAAAGTAAGAAAAAATTTCTCCAATGTTTGAAAATAAAAAGTTGCTTAGAATTATCTTTTACTTCTTTATAAGATCTAGCCAAACATGACTCATTTTTATGTGACCAACTGTTGGAATAGCTGAGTTTCTATTCATAACTGAATGTTTTAGATTCTTGAACTGATCGTCGAAAACATTTTTGTTCTTTTTTCTATTTGTCATATTTTCAGCAGTGACTGATGAGCACACTCCATCACACCTTGCTGCTGCTCAAATGCTGTGTGAGATGGCAACTCATTCCTTGAAGCAAAATCCATGTGGAGTGACTAAATTACTGAAGAAGCCTTCCCAAATGTCCATGAAAACTTGCAAGTTGAAATCTGTCAAATCTGAAAAATTATTTGCGGCACCAAAACCAAAGATGGGACTCGACAATTTGGTCAGAGTCAAAGGTCCTGATGAAGGGTTTCCCTCGAAGAAGCTTAGGCTATCGACCGATGTAAAGAATGAGTATATTGGTCATACCATGCCTGGAAGCAAAAAACAATTAAAATGGTCTGCACTACGGTCCATCAAACCCTCTCCTAGCAAACTATTTAGGAAGTAAGCTGCAGAAACAGAAAATTACAGTCCCAACTTTGTAAAGAAATCATGTGGGATTTCACCACTCTCTCAGGTCGTGGACAACCTAGTAGAGGGAGGTGGCCCCACCGGAGTGGAATTGGGCAGATGGCAAGATGGAATGCTCAAATACTGTTAATTCGTACAGTTGTTGCTATTACAGTTAATATTAAACTGTTAGGTTTGTATATATTGTCACGTGTAGGGTAGAAATGCTGTGTATGATTTGATGTCACTTGATGGGATATAGGTTTTAATGTTGTAACATTACTTGTAACGAGGAATTTATTACCCTGCCTTGCCTTGTGTAGATCATTTGATGAGGCAAATGAAGATTGTATGTTCGTAATTGTACTCTAGTATAAAATTCTCCTTTCATATATTAAATGATTCGAATCATAGTGTAAATAAAAATGCTTTAACAATCAAACAAAACACGTTCCCATAGATATCAATTGAACAAAATAATGGATATGCAAACGAACAAGAGATAAATGGATGAACTATGGTATGGCTGTATACTATGAAGGATATATTTTATGCTACTAACAATGAGGTCGTTATTCTATGTATTCGACAATTAAATTGGCAAATTCTCGGGTTCACTATTTGTTTAACATAGTAATCATATGGACAAAGCCATAATTATTTATATAAGAACAGGGGGCGGAGCCTGGATAGCAAGTAAAGGAGCATAAAATTAAATTAACTAATATGAACAGCATAGCAATATTATTATTTATATTAATTACAATTTAATTGTCGAATAAAATTCTACGTATTTCATCAGATTAATAGTGTTCAAACTGGATGACTCTGGATAATATTTATGTTATGTATTAAATAATGTAAAGTACTGCCACAAAGGGGATGTAGCTCAGATGGTAGAGCGCTCGCTTAGCATGCGAGAGGTACGGGGATCGATACCCCGCATCTCCACATTTTATGGGTATTTTCAAAAAAATTATCAACCGACCACAAAATTAATGGCGTTTACAATTTTTGCCCAGTTTTTCTTGAAACATTTAAATTTAAGTCCAAAACGAGAACTTTTTAAAATTGGTAGCCTGACCTATTAGGCTTTATTGATCTAGATTGAAAACATCTATCATATCCATGCCCAACATGTCTATTATAAATCTTATAATTTTAAATAATCCAATCGTATTTGTTTTTCTTCCCATTGACAAAAAAAAGGAGAAAAATAGTGTGAAAAAGTGTCGGAACAACAATGTAGAATAAACGATACTGAAATTGAATTATCATAATAGAACTTTGTATGATCAAAATTTTATTAAAATACCAATTGAAGCAGAACATATAGTCAATATATTAGAAATTTATTTTGACATAATTTTGCTTCTAAATTATATTTCTTTCTATATATAAAAAGTGGCTATGAAACAGAATTTCTTGNATCATAATAGAACTTTGTATGATCAAAATTTTATTAAAATACCAATTGAAGCAGAACATATAGTCAATATATTAGAAATTTATTTTGACATAATTTTGCTTCTAAATTATATTTCTTTCTATATATAAAAAGTGGCTATGAAACAGAATTTCTTGGTTTAACGAAAAAACTAACGAAATTTCTTGTTTTAACGGAAAACCTATAACTTTAGGGTCCAACTTGAATTTATTTAAAACCTTAGGGACTAAAACTTAAAATTTAACTCTAATCCTTAAATTGCAGCCAAGGACCTTAACATATCAAATTTACACAAAAAGTCCATGCCTCCTCAACTCCCAAAATCGAAAAAAACTTTTAATCTTCCATGACTGAAAAATCTTAATGGAGAAGCTCTTTCCCCCTTTTCATGGCCGACGCCCCCAAGAAACCGTAGTGGCCGGGGGTTGGGGGCGGCTGTGCTTGTGCATCATCTTAGTTGGATTAATCATAGGCACAATAGTCATCTTTTTCTCTCGCACAAGCAATATATGGAGACAACCAATTTAATCCATTCAAATCCAGCAATCAATTCATGAGAAATGCTGGACTTACAGGCTACTGTTTCACAGAAACCTTACATAAAATAAAAAAATCGGCCGGTTCGGGAGAAAAGAGACAGAAGCCGTTTCAAAATAGGGCAAAGAGGAAGGAAAGAGCTTATTTCTCCCATTTCTCACTTGCAGTTCCCGCCCACCTCAGATTCCTCCATCTCCTTCCCATCGAGCTCAGTGCAAATTGTAAGTCTACCTTCTCCTTCCTGCCTAGCTGAGTGCAGATTGTAAGTGTAGCTTGGTTGATCTTCATGGTCTTTCCCATTTCATCCAATTTTTTCTTACTCTTAGCTGAAAATCGAACTCACTGTGTTTGTAGCTTGGTTGATCTTCCTGGTCTTTCCCATTTCATCCAATCTTTTCTTACTCTTAGCTGAAAATCAAACATCTCCGTGTTACCTACAGTCGACCCCGCGAAGTTGAATCGGGGCATAAATCAACAGCTGATCTTTTGCAGCATTTTGTTACCCAGCTGAAAA
>CAIGRO010017056.1:0-12203 GCA_903798355.1 Fraxinus baroniana
CATATACCTTTCTTTTCTATTCCATTCATTACTCGTAGTTTGACTAGATCTGATCTTATTCATATAGATCTTTTTTTTTTTACAATTCTGATAGTTTGTCACCTTAGGTTCCTAGTACTTCAAATACCCATTCTCATGTTTTTACCTCGTTATTTTCACAACTAATTCGTGTTGATCATTTTGCAGGTACTGACACTTTACTTTCCAGTACACCCAAAGCGCCCTCTTCTCCTATGGTCCCTCAAGTTCCGTCTGAAATTGTGGATCCACATCTACGACAATACATACGCATTCATAAGTCCACACAAAGTTACCAGATTTTGCTTATTCTTGTTATTTTTCATCTTTTTCCCGTTTTCGTTTCTAGTTGGCAAACTCCCGATACTTGTAGCTACCACATCGTGAGTTTGAGGGGAGATGTTAATAAATATAAGGTTATTTTGTTTTATTGTTTATTAAGGGTAGAATAGTCATTTTAATTTCCTTTATTTAACATATATATAATCTCTTTATANTTATTCTTGTTATTTTTCATCTTTTTCCCGTTTTCGTTTCTAGTTGGCAAACTCCCGATACTTGTAGCTACCACATCGTGAGTTTGAGGGGAGATGTTAATAAATATAAGGTTATTTTGTTTTATTGTTTATTAAGGGTAGAATAGTCATTTTAATTTCCTTTATTTAACATATATATAATCTCTTTATATTTTGGTCAAATCATCTTTTTTGTATTCAATTGCATTATACAGAATTAATGAAACTCTAGCTTCCTCTTTTTCTTTATTTCTTTTGGATTGTTTAACATCTTGACCTCTGAAAAATTTTATATCAAGGAAGATTTATTTTCATAATTACAACTATTATACAAGCCATTATGAAGACCTTATATTTCTATGACCCGCATTGTTTTAGCCATACATAAAGCTTGGGGGTTCAAAACTAGGCATCTCATTTTTTAATTTTTTAAAGAACTTTTGATTGCCAATTTTCTCAAAAACCCGCTTTGTTCAAGAAGGTCGAGCAGTTTGATTGCCAATTGGTCATATATATTGACAACCAACCAGATCTCCAAATCTTTGATTAGACCAGTTTGAATTTAATAACTATGATTCATGCTCTCTCCTTAAGCTCTCTTCCATGGCTGATCAAATTCTTCTACAAAGTCCTGTCGAGTTCAGTATCAAACGTTAGCTCTAGTATAATCCCTACTAAAATTTTCCCAAATGGCTTTTGTGTCACATGGGAGATTGCAAGCCTGTGGAGATTACATCTGCTAGCAATCACTCACTCCATCCAACGGCTCCAAATGATTAGGACCTTAACCACGGCTGAAGTTTTTCTTTTGACTGGTCAATAATATACACTTTCACCTACTTTCTGTCCGGTCAGGGTCAAAGATTTCTAAAGAGTTAATCAATGTTTATTTCTCTTTTTCTTCAAAGTTTAATAAATATGTGAGTGGTCGGCTTGAAAATCAGAGCACAAAAAGTTTTTACGTTCAAGCCTCATAACCATTCATCTATGAAAATTAGGAATGCTCAGCGGTTTACCTCCTCCACGATGTTCTAGAGGCGGGGCGGTGGGAAGCCCTTAAGGTTCATATATGAATTTTAAAGATAAATGTACTCGTCACCTCTCTAGCATCTTAATTTCATGAAAAGAACCCATTTATAACATCTCGAAAATTAATTTTAAAGATAAATGTACTCGTCACCTCTCTAGCATCTTAATTTCATGGATGAATCGGTTTGACAATTAGGTATGTACATTGGACACGACTTTAAATAAAAAGAGACATGTTATAGAATTTGTCAATTGTACATTTTCTTATTCCGTACGATGCACTGAATTTTCCAATTAAAATATAAAAATATATGTAAATCCTTCCCATATCTCTTCGTTCGATAATAAATAACAAAATATTTCTAAAAAAAATAATAATTAAAATGTACGAAACTGTAACCTGGGAATTGGGAAACACGTGATGCCATTAAGAAAGAAACATCGACCAAGTGATTAATTAATAATTAATCCAATAAAAGCCTCAATAAACTTAATTAATTAGTTAATAATTCAAAATAAAATAAAAAAATTCATTTTTTTTTTTAAAATTCTAACACAAAGGTGATCTTTGAGGAGTACCTTTTCTTCTATTACTCATGCTAGTGGCCATATTTTCCTCTTCTGTAATCTTATTTGCTACACAAACAAACAACCCACTTCTCTTTTTTCGAACAAAATTAGTACAAATAAATCTCATATTTTCGGAGCCCGATGAGTTCGATGGCCCATTGCTGCCCAAATTTGTCGAATGTTGTGTCTCATCATCTCCAATGTCTTGAGGGATGAAGAAATCTGGACTAAGCTGTAGAGTTTTGCATATTCTAAGGAATGGAGACAAGTCCTTGTAGTGTTTAAAGACAAAATCAACCTGGTATCAAATGAATTTATTGGAAATTTAGTTAAATTGTTCATTTGTGACATCAAAAATTACAAATATATAGTCTTCAATTGAAGTCTTCGTGTCATCCAATTAGGAAATCTTTTAAAGAAGTTAATATTTGATCGAAAAATGAATCCAGCATGCAACGCGTTAACACGGTTTAGTTATAGGCAAAATTTGAATAAATTCATATTTCTAGCTTTAACAATTTAAACTTTTAGATCCGATTTTTTTTGTATCAAAAGGTTGTGGATTCATCAAGCTAGGCTACTATAAAAATTTTAAAATTCTTATTTTGTTTATCAATATACTACTAAATGTTAACAAACTGAGACTTCCAACCCTAATTATGTATATTTCTGTAAATTATGTATGGGAGTTCATCAAACAAAATTGACATCTTGTTCGACTGAAAGGCTACATCTAGCTACCAGACCGATGATTTGGACGATACGTTCATCGAGTTAATAAGAATAAAAATCGAATTCACGAGGTTATTAAGTACCTTGCAGCCTAAAGAGCAATGTAAGAATGGTTCTTGAAGGCTCCTATCACACGATGTGCAATAATTTCCAGAACCCTTAAACTGCCTGTTTTGAGGTCTCTTTTTGATGAATACAACTTTTGCAGCATTGATCGTGTAGGCCTGCAGCTACGTCGAATTATAATTAATTCGAGCTCATTTATATCTAGCAAATTAAATTAAACTAGCCAAACACTAAGAGCATGTTTGACTTAACTTAAAAGTCAAAAAAAGAAGCTGAAAATTGGTTTTCTAGGCATTAAGAGCCTGTTTTCACCATTATACTAAGCCGAACATGCTCAAAAAAATAATTAAAAGTAGAATTTTGGTGCAGTGACCTGAATGTTTGAGCAGTCTATAAGCTTCTCGAGGTCTTCAGATCGAACAACTTCATGATATACATATCGTCGAATTTGAAGAAGTCTGTGGGATCGATGAGAAAAAACACAATGGGGACAAATACTTGTACAACAATCCAAACAACAAATATTTTTCTCATTTTTCTTCGATGTCTCATGAATTGAGCATGGCACGAAAAATTTCTTCGCGTAGAGAGCTTCCAACCATGCCGGCTTCTGATAACCCTAATTTCATCACCACATATTATAAGTAAATTCAGATCATACGGGGAAAAAAAAATAACAAAGAAACAACGTAAGGAATCGAACGATTGGAATTCAAGATCATTTGTAGGAGAAGAGTACTTACCATGATCATATGAAATTTCTTAGTTATGAAGACAGTACTAGTGCAACCCCAGAGAAAGAGATGAGAGAGAGGGTTTAGGGTATGGAGGTTTGTGTATTTATGGAATATCAAAACACAAAGAAGGAAATAAATTAATTCCTAGGAACCATACAAAACATCTTGTGGAGTGTTTTCTATAGAGAGAGAGAGAACGTGGGTGATGTTCACTTGTGTCCCATAGCCTTCTTTCTCCATAAACTAAAAATTTTCATCACCTTGAAACCCTAAATTAAATGAGCTGTTCTTGAATGAGCTGCCTTTACCAATTTCTTTTTCCCCAAATTTCCTGTTCTTGATTGATTCTCGTCTCGATAAACATATAGGTAAAACCTAATTATATATGCTCTTGAAAGCAGAAAATATTTGTCCTATACGTGGTGGTTTTGATGAAATTATTATTGGAGTCACACCAAAGATACATATATTTATTTTAGGAGGTGGAATATATGACTTTATTTCTTTTCATATCTATTAATATAGAACTTCTTCCTCTCTTTTCCTATGTGTTTCTCTCTAGTCAATTTTACCTTAAATTAGTATAGGTATAAAAAGTTAATGAACTGTATAAAATTCCATATCGAATAAAAATGAAAAATATAGATCAATTTATAAGGATTTAAACTACTTCTCTTAATAAAGTTGACTTTTAAAATGGAACACTAAACCTTAATATGACATTAGAGCCCATTAAATTTCAACAAACATTTAGATCTGATTAAAACTAAAAAAATGAGTACATGAATATTAAGATTGATCTGTTTAAACGAACTACCATTTTGCGAGGATGTCAGAAATAAATGTACACATCAAATAAAGATGAAAAATATATACAAATTTATAAAGATTTTGATTACTCCTCTTATTAAGGTTGACCTCTTAAGATGAAACTCAAAATCTTAACATAAACGCGCGCTATATATACTCTAGTTATTCCTTCACTCAAAATGTTTTGACTAGCTAGCTAATGGTTATATATGCTCAATGTTGATCACGTAAGGCCATGAGCTGAAAAAGGGTTGATAAGTAACATGATAGGAAACTACTATCAATAATTGAAGCCTGGGAATTTCAATATTACACTTGGCATATTCAAATTTTCTGTAACTTACCTAATTTCTCACTCAAAATCCCGAGTTTGCTTTGAAGACAAGCGTAGAATGTATGGTCACCTTGACCGTTCTGTGTAGGGAATTGAAACAAGAAATTATGAATGGGGAGGAATTTTTCCGAAAGTATGATTGATGGGGATGAAGAATCCTATGTTGGCATAAAATTAAGATAGTTTCTTATTTCTATACAGAGTTTATGAACTTTTGTTGTTTTCTTAATGTCAAAAGACTACTTTTAAATTCTTCTTCCCTAGGTATTTTTTTTTTCAATATTAATATAATGGTAAGAAATGAGGCTAGCTATACATTGAAAAAAATTAATCTTCAAGAAATTATAGAAGAAGTAATTCTTTTTAATATTACAAATAAATCAGCTACTGGAACCTTGAAAACCATAAGACAAAGATAAATGAGACACAAATATTCAAAAAAAATGATAGACTTTATTTACAACATTACAAATAACTATAAAAGTAAATTGACATAAAAATTTATGACATTAAACTATTATCGCAATTTTGCTTCAATGCATTTTATGGATTGGAGTCTACGTGACATTCAAATACACGGATATATATGTAATTTACAGGGTATTGATGTCTAAGGAATGGACAATCAAGCACAAAATTGATCTCTAAAACTCAACATTTCTCCTTACGTGTCTCTTATCAATATTAACATAAAAATAAAGAGGAAGAAAGAGAAAATTTAATATTCTTAAAACGGTAACACAATCTAATTATCTCTTTTAGAATTTTCCCTTTAATTGCTTGAATAACTGGTGAATCAATATATTTTACAGAGCCGCCATATGTAGAAAGAGACCTGGATAATGTTGATTATTTCTATTGTGTCTGTTGTCACGATTGACAAAGTCGCATTAGAGATGGTTTTTTCAATATTATCTATTTAGCATAAGAGCTGCTCACATATATTTACTTAAAAATGTAAATCATTTATTCGAATTGACTCAAAGTAATTGAAGGGGGCAACCAAAAAAAGAAAAGAAAAAGAGGAGGAACACCAAAAATATAAATGAACAATGAAAAAGAAACCTTGATCGCATAAAAGTGATAGAGCGAAGACAAGACATATACGAGGAAACTCGGGAAATTAAAGATGGCAACATGAATCCTCAACCACTCCACTAATGGAAAAATTCTGCTAAAATTATGGAGAGGATTTTGCCGTAAATTTTTGACAGAAAACACAAAAGCCTACAGCTCAGTAAGCACTACATAGGAAATTAATGATGTGATTTATTTTAACTTTTTTCAGTTTTGAGGACACCTTCGTTTATGGTACCTTTAGGCTTTAGCCAAGGGCTAATCTTGGAGTTGGACAATTTTTTTTTTTATCTTATATTATTCATTTTATACTTTCAGCACACTAACCAATCACTGGTCGACACATCACCAGACAGTGCTAATTCATACACTCAAAGTGTACACCAAGTTTGACAACCTCCCTCCAGATTGTGAGGGGGATGTACACCAAGCGGGCCCCTCCATTGCGAGGGAGATGTAGTACAAAAAACTTTACCCTAATTAATTATTGACGACTTGGTGTACAAAAAGCTTTACCCTAAATTATTCATATTTTGTATTGTGAGACTATATAGTACCGAATCAATATAATAATTGTAAATCAGTTTTCTATTGTCATTTTTTTATATCATTTTTATTAATATTCTTTCCTCTCTCAAGTTACTCTCCTACTTTCTTGCCTTAGTGTCTAGTTATACAACATATCCCACCATTAAGGTGTGAAAATATACAATACATTATATTTTGATTTCCATTCTAGGGTCGCCTCTTTCGACTTATTTTGGAGTCATATTCTTTACTAGTTGGGATAGGTTCTTGATACTCTATCGAAATATTCATGACAAACTTCGCATACATATTTCATATTGAAAAATCGTTAAGAGCACGTTTGATTGCGAACATAAAATTTGCATGGAAAGAAAATACATTTTAGAGAATTCAGTTGCCTAGAAATTATTAATTAAATGTGTTTGATTGATTTCAAAATATTAAACTTGTTTATTTTTTATTGGTGAGTAGATGAGAAAAATAAAGGGAGGGTGAATTACATGAAAAATAAAAACCACATCTCCCTAAAGAAAACATTTTCCTTGTTTTCAAGGAAAATATGGCCACGTGACTAAAAGTAGGAAAATATTTTCTGTGGAAAAAATTGTAAATCAAACAACACAAAAGTAGAAAATTAGGCGGAAAAAAAAAACATTTTCGTGAAAAATATTGACAATCAAACGCACCCTGAATGATTAATTTAAAATAACAAGTCAAAGATGACCGCTAAAAATAAATTTAATAATTTAATTTTTTATCATATGGCTGAAACAATTAATAAATACAATAGACACAGTTAGCAAGCTTCAATTATTCATGGGTACTCACCAAATCTATCTTGATTTTCAGGTTTATTCGATCGAGTTATTTCATGTGGTTATCGAAGTCAGGCGTAGTGTATGCTATAGCTGCTGAGTTAAATGGCCGACTGATATCCTTGTTACTTTTACCATTCATTGTCTTCAGGTTTTGAAATAGATGGAAATCACACGAACCGTGCATTACTATGGGGTTTACTGCATCAATCGCATTTTCAATACTTGGATGCCGGTATGATAAATTACACAATTCTTATGATAAATGTTTTACGTCTTTCTTGTAGGGTGTCAATAGAGTCCCTTCGTACTTCGTACTGTCTAGTTAAGAATATAACGACAAGTACGAGAATAGGCTAGCAATGTTTCCAACTCTCGATACACGGTTCCGATGACATGAAAATATATCTGAATTGGTTTATCCTCGTCAATTTGAATACTTGTCCGCCAACCAAGATTCATTTCTTTCAGCCTATGGAGAAAGTTTGGCAGCTTACCATATGCCTCATCAGATCACCCATGACCATCTCTAATGCATGCTCTCATACTCCAACAAAAGTGGAAAATTAGTCAGATTCAGAGAGCACAATACAGAAAGTGAAGTAGCTCCTAGCGCTTTCTTTCCCTTCATCTGGTGTAAGCTAGACCAGCATCCAAAGTAAGCGAATCCACACTACTTAAGATCCGAGTAATGTTCCTTGGCTAGATGACACAGCTTCAGAAGAAAGAATAGAATGCGCCTTCCCATAAATTAATGTCAACCATATGGATTCGTGACTTCATGCAAGATATCAACCGTATGCCACCATGATAGGAAAATTGACAGAAATAGAATTAAAATGAGGTACTTGTTATCATGTATTTCTTCAGATAAAAACATACGGAAAAATTGGAATGCAACAAGAAAGGATTTTCGTCCAACACTAAATGCACCAAATTTATTCTCAATCATTACGTAAAAATAATTTCCCTATACACGGCATAGCAATGTGCTTGTGAATTGTATTGACAACACTATAATAAGATCTCAACGACAATAAAATTTGGATAAAGCTAGAAAAAGTTCAAGGTTTCTGTGCTGAAAACATGATAAATGATTGCTGAATTGTCCTTGTATAATTGACAAGACCACAAGATCTACACAAGTCCTCAATCTCCTCTTCGGTTAAATAGTTGTAGTCCCTCGTGATCCTCTGTTACACAATAATAAAAATGTTTCAACATGCATGATGAATGAAATATGTAAGACAAATATCGCAATCAGCAGCCACTCTATATGGCCAAGGAGACGATAATTTGACTAGTACCAATAAAATGGAGCAGGCCTTTTGCGTGCAAGGAGGGAGGTTACGAAGAAATACCAAATCAGTGTTTTCAAGCTTTGAACTTGCTTCCATACATTTTTACTAATCCAAAGATAAATGTTTAGTTTCGTATCAGTCTTCGAACAGAGGTTCAGGTGAGTTAAATCTCAATTGGGATAAAATTTGAACTTTATGGATAGAATTCTTGGAAGTCGCTGAACATATAAATTTCATCTAGTCACCAAACTTATAATTTGTATCAATGTTTGTCACTCAGTCCACTCCTGTTAGTTAGAAGTCCAACCTGGCCGTTAATCTCCAATAGTATGCTAATGTAGTGTGGAAGTTTGATGACTTGATTGTAACAAAAAACGTTCAGTAATCCAATTGAGAAAGGAATTACCTGTCTGAAAGGCCTCAATAATGCAGGAGTTGATGAACTCACTCGAAGAAAAGTACTTCCCACAAATACACCACCACTTCGCAATATACGATTGATTTCAGCGACCTGACACACGAGGACGACAAGAAAAAAAAAACACATCATTCAATGAAAATTACACACGAGAATTGCATTCCATTCAACATGTATGAGATAGCAAACCATGTTACAGGGTTGTAGGGCAAACTACCGAGTAAGGACAAAAGACCATTTTCGGGAAGTAAACATGTACTTCATCTCTTATTTCAGGTTGTTTTGGAGGCTTTGTAGTTAAAATAAAAGAAGTATAGTTAAACTTGTTACAAATTGGTTAGATCAGGGGACATGGTAACAATGATCGAATCCAAAGTTAAAAGACCATCCAGGCTATGGAATTCAGTTCAGACTCTGAACATAAATTAATATGCTAAGTTTATCAGGAACGTATCTCGTCATAGCAAGTCGAAGGGTAGGCCAAGCTTACGTCATATTGTGCAGACACTCTCCAAACTTGTGTCCAATAAGTCAGATAATGTCACAAAAACATTAAGTAAAGAAATGGATTTCAAGTGCACAAACTTGCCACCTTGTGTAATTTAATATTCAATTCAAAGCCTACATTTTCCAATCTTAAATTCAAATTCAAATTCAGCATAATTGATATTCATTCGACTTGTTAGTTTCTCATAATTTAGTGAATTATGTTTATTTGTTGTGCATATGCAAATAGTTTTAGTTATGTTACTCAAGTGGTGCTGTATCCTAGTTTTTCAAGAAATGCCATTTTCATTGTCCACGTCTATACAATTTTTTCGTAAATGGATCAGTAAAGTACAGCACACAAAATAACAGTCATGGAACTAATATTCTCAAGTCCTGCAAGAAGTTGAAAACCTGCAAATGTGAAAACTAACCGCATTAGAAGGAGAAGGCCAGCAATGCAAAGCTGCACCAGCATGAACGGCATCAACTGAACCAGATGCAAAGGGAAGTCTCGAAACATCTGCCCTTACAAGTGCAAGATTGCTGAAGATATTCAAAGAGACAGTGATTAAAGAAATCTAAATATGTTCTATTTGAGCAGCACCCAAAGCACTTATAAAGAGAAACAAAACACTCACGAGCCTAAGATAGTGACATCATCTTTTATGAAGTCGTAACATTGGCGAAGCATATTTTCAGAAAAATCTAGTGCAACAACTCTTGAATAGGCCCCTGATTTGGCAAATTTCCTGGAGAACAAACCACTGCCACAGCTAACGTCCACAAGGACTCCACCCTCTGCTGATTTAAAATACTCCTGAGCCATGTTGAACTGCATAGAATTTCACTTTAAACAATTTTTTGGCAACGAACGCTTTATGTGGGCATGTAGACAAGTGGTTAAAATTTGAAGAGAAAATTGAGATGAGGTTTGCCTGTTAAATTACTATAAAGCAAGCAGATATTTATTGTAGCAAGGATGCATTACAAGAGACGATAAATCAGAAGATATTTTATACATAGATGATAGTAAGACCCAGATAAAACTTTACCTTGAAAATTGCGTAGTTTGACCCGAACAATACCTAGAGGAGGGGTGAATAGGTAGTAATGCGGAGTTAAAATAACTTATGAATTAAATAGCAATAAGTCACTAATTTAATTATTATTCTAGATGATTAAACATGCAAATCAATTTTTCCTATATTTAAATACCGCGATATAGTAAGCAATAAATAAAGAACGTAAAAACTCCGGGCACTTTGCAGTCAACAATCCACTATAAATGATTCTTTAACTTAATGTCTGCCAGATTAGACGACGACACGTACTATCTGATCTCCTGACTACAATTCCTACCGCTCTCCTAAATTATGTGCTCCTGCACCAATTTCGAGCTGCAATTTCCAAAGCTCTCTTGAATTCTGCTATAATGCAACAACTCTTAATTTTGTGGAATCGTCTATCTCCTGTGGATGCATGAAGAACACCGCATTCTTCACCAATTGGAACACCAGTCACCTTCCCTTGATCTTCAGCAACTCTGATATATATGGAGGAAGCATCAGTTTGGTATTTGGATTGTGTATCTGATGTTTTTCTCACCAAAAGCCAATTACGGGACGAATGTTGAAGTCAAATAGATGAAGAAGATCTCACAACATATGCTTCTCTCAATGTTCAACCTTATAAAATACGTTTTGTTATAGGTATGCTGTGGAACGAATGGGTCGGGAAAAAAGTTATTAAAAAACGAATTAAAAATTTGCTGGACAACACTCTCGCTCGAGCGAGGGTTCAATGACAGTCGAGCGACAGCTTGTCGCTCGAGCAAAAGAGAGGCGACAGTCTAGCAATGAAGTTTCTGCTTTTGAACTCGAGCTAAGCCTCACGACAGTCTAACGAAAATTCGCGTCGTTTTTCTTTCTTCTGTCATTCTCGAACCCTGACCTAAAAACCATACTTTTGACAAATTGCACATTACTCCTTGACTCTTTACAACATATCAAATCTAGTCCTTTTTTTTCCCACAGAATAGCCAATTACATAACATTAAATACCTAACATGCCTAATGACTTGTGTTTTTACCCGTTTCTTCCATTTAATTTTGCCACTTCCTAAAGTTTGAAATCATCAAGTTCAAGTCTTGAAATTTTTAATTTTATTGCACCCAGTAAGTTTATGGTATTTATATACGAACAGAAAGCAATGGATTTTACCTCTTCATCAGGGCCAGGAAAACCACTACGGTTAAAATTTTGGCGCCATCCCCTCTCATACACAAATGAAACAAATGGACTCCTGGTAGAAGTAAGAGCACCACCATTAGACTTAAGCAATTCTCTGTACAGAAGATATCTAAAACATATGCAATCTTAAATCATGGATTTATTCATCATTTGAGCATATGGGGGCACTAACATAACAGACAACTGATTTAATCATAACAGGAACAATAAATTTCAAATTTAGTTAAACAAGGAGCTGAATATACATTCAAACATAAAATGGAACCCATCAATCCTCATCTAGAAAGTTTCCCAGAACCACATAGAGTCCCAGTAATCATTTTTATGCTTTACTACGAGACCTCAACTCACTATGGCACACTCAAAGATAATCCTTTCCTTCAGAAAAGGCAGATGCGGATTGACTGACAATATCATTACAAATCACATATCTTCTCGTAACTTTGATCTCGAGTCATGTACTTTCTCTAGTCTTCCCAGCAAGCATTGTCATCACCTTTAAATATCTCAACCC
>CAIGRO010017061.1:0-18026 GCA_903798355.1 Fraxinus baroniana
CCAACATTGTCCATTGATCCACTATTCCTAGTTAATTTGTAATGTATTTTTCAGTTTGCCCACCACCACCACCAAATTGAAATCATGGCTACATCCCTGATTGTAACTTAAGAAATTGATATTCCAATCTCATTTGTGTAAATACATAAACTGAACCTTGTGGTTTTGAACCTTCTTTTTTTAATCTCTCTTCGTTTTCAACAAAGCAAAACATCCTATCTTTTTTAAACCTCAAAATATCTTAAAAAATGAAATATTGACAGAAGATGAGAAGAATAAAGAAACCTTTTCTTCCTGTCCAACATGACTTTCATTTTGAGAAAGAGGCTGTGTGCCTCGATCACATGAATGTACAGTAACAACCTCAGTCCTATGAAAAGCATAGATTAGTGAGTAGACAAATCACTAACGTGCTTTTGGGAGTCAGACCTAAACTCATTCTATCATGTGCAAAATTATGAAAAGCAGAGCTTGCCAACTATACAAGAATTTGACTATTGACCAAGAAAATTAATGTAAAATTGTGAAAGCTCACGGCAAAACCGCCGCAGATTCAAGCCTCCACGCCGCATGTGGCGGCATGTTGGTCGGGTTACCAACCCTCGCTGCCGCATGCATGCACCGATCCCCTTTTCTATTTGAGATAATTATATTTTCTATGCTGTGCAGGTCAAGGATTATTTTATTTTAATTCAACTTGCAGTAACAAAGTATTTGTTTAGCATGCTCCGTTGTGTCAGTGTCACCTGTGATCAGTAAGAGGCAAGTTTAGGTCACCGTATTAGACGGACAAAGATTAATGTAATCCAATTCAATATTAGATGTCAATCCTCCTATTCATCCGATGAAGTGGGTTTAGACTGGACTAATAATTATATATATAAAAAAATAATTAGTTGAATAAAAATACGTAAATTTACTTATAAGTGAAAAGTGAAATTCACATGAGTAAAAAGCAATACTTTTTTTCCCATGATTTTTGTATATTTCAATTTTTATGCATTTTTTTTATCCTAGCATTTCACGAAATGCGGAAAATACATCATAATCCACCTTAATACGATACCCTAATTCTATACTTATTATTCATATCCGGATATCCGTGAATCAATATGGTGTATCATGCACCGTGAATGTATAATTGTTGAACTAATTTTTTTTTTTTTTTTTTTTTGTATATGACAAAAACAACAAACAAGTGAAATAATTTGGTATTAAAAACAAAGAACTTGATAAAAATAAGAAAAGTTAATAGATAAACCCAAAGCAAGAAGTAGCAACTAGTGTATATAGTTTTGGAAGGGATAGACTGGTGTCTCAAGTTGTGGCAATTTCCATCAGATGGATAAAACCAAACGAGAGCCGTCTCCCTTTGACCTAAACTAATAATAAAAAATTTCAATTAAATAAATTATTAGATTAATTTAATTTTTTTTTTCTTTGAATTGTGGGCATAGATACTAACGTTAGTTAATGTTTAAGCTAAAACCCAGGTGTCTTGGAACAAAAGGACAAATGCTAAGCAAAAACCAGCATTTAGAATCTTCAAAAGAGACAAAAACTAGGATGATGAAATGTACAACAAATTTAAGAGAGACTCCAACTCGAAAGTAATTTTAGTTTATTGAAATCGGAGGAAAAACCAATGCATAAGAATCCTAAATGTTAATGGAAAAGACGACTTAGGTACACTACTTGTAAAATTCATAAGTTTTTTTCTTTCTACCTCGAATGTTAGAAAATATAGATCGTATGTCGTTCATGTGGGGTGACCTGACCACAAGACATTAAAATGGTTGGAGAGAGTGATTTCAATTTGAAATTCAAATCCTTAACCTCTCATAAAACCTTCAATTTTTGTCTAACAAAGATGAGAGGGAAGATGACAATAAAATGGTGAAAATTCGTATGGAAAATATCACAAAAATTGAAAGGCATCTAGAACCACTATTTTGGCATGAAAACTTACAAAAATTGGTAATTAGGTTGTTGCTAATAATCCCCTTCTATTGTAATCGGGATTAAGATAATTGGAGTGCAATAAAATTGTAGATTTGTAGTTTTGGAAAGCAAGATGATTCAATCATTCAAAAGATCTTGAAATTCACAATTTCAAGTAAATATCTTGACTCGAAATTCATATTAAAGTATGCTGCAAAGTACTTCAGTCGAGATCATAAAAAAATCTAAATATTAATGAAGTAGGGAGATAGTTGTCGGTTCTAAAACGGGTAGTTAGAATCTTCTAAAGAGTGCAAACACTAGCATAAGGAAATGTACAACAAATTTAAGAGACTCCAACTTCATACTATTTTTAATTTATTGAAATTCTTGGAAACATCGATGCATAAGAATTATAAATGTTAACGGAAAAGGCGACTCAAGTACACTAATAGTAAGATTTTAAGTTTTTTCTTTCTAGTTGTTATGGATAGAGGAGATTAAACGAGATTTAATTAAACTACAAAAAGAAATGCGTAAAAAATCATTTATTCAAATTACTGGCTAAGTTAACATACAAAACATATAATTGAATTAATGTCAATTTTAGGAGTAATTAACAATAGTCCAATATCTAAGTTAGAGCCCGTTTGACTACCCCTTTATTCCACGTTAAAATGAGAGAAAGAAATTAATTAAAATTTAATGAAAAATAATGGAGCTTAACGTCAATTTCAGTAATAAACGTCTCGTGGTGGCAAATCATAACGTAAAAGAAAAACATCAAACAAATGTTGAAAACATCAAGTCAAACGTTAGGACTAACTAATATTTTACTTCGAACAAAATAATAATTATGTACAATATATGCCGTGTGAAACCAATCTTTTCCTGTTACTGCTACTACCTAATTATCAAGGAACAATAAAATATATAACCCACCAACATTTTTTTTCCCTTCCATTTTCCGCCTTGAAAATTCAAATCTCTTCTTCCAAACAAACAATTTTCCCAAAGAAAACCGGTGGGGAGGTGGGCCCCATAACATCCACCTTCTATGTGTATGTGTCTACCTACTAGACCAACCAAACATCTACTATACCAAATCCCTTTCGTAAACACCTTTCACTATGTACAAATGCCCAGCTCATGAAACCTGTGTGAAGCAAAGAATATGCTCTTTTTTATGATCCATCAAGAATAAGATTTGATCAATCCCAAATTGTATAGATTCCTTCTCACGAGGCTTCCAAGTGATAACAACATGGCCCCACCAGCCCCCATCGTAGCCTCGTCCAACTTTCAATTTACTCAACCCAATCTTTTGTCGAACAGATTCGATGATCTTTGAATCAACTTGATTCCCAAGTGCATCCGTGACGTAAAACACGTTTAAAGCCCTATCCAATGTTGTCGATATCTCAGCCCTTGTCACATTTAGGCCGTTTTCGCGGAAGGTTCGTGTCACATCAGCCAATAGCCCAAGTCTATCCTCAGTACAAAGTTCAAGCCTTACACCCTGTTCACAAGAAGATTCCATTAGGCCAACAAATCAAGAAAAGAAAACATGCTAAATCAAGACCTAGGGGATTCCTTAATACAGAATAAAGGCACAAAATATCACCTGTGATGTCCTCCTCTCGATTGCAGCTTGTAAGCATAGGATCACACGTTGCTTTTCAGCTTCTGAACTAATCGGAGTTCCATCCATGTGCCTAATGAAAAATTCCTGAAAAAAATTCATAGCAAGTTACGTAAATTTCCCTTTAAAAAATAACATGAAACGAAGCTAATGTACTAAGTTGAAAAATTATATACCATGGAGGCTCTGTCTCCAGCCGTGTTAATCGTAGCATGGAAAACAACATACTGCATGTCCGTCAACGTGCAAACGACGTCAAACAGAAGCTTCGTCCGGTCCTTACACTGAATATTCACAACGGAATAACCCTTTTCCAAACAATTTTGCACTGCTACGACCAGGGACTCATCACGAGTTGTGATACACGGCTTCCTCTCGTAATCACGATCAGCAAACATCATCTGATGAAGCCTCCTTTCTGTATGTGTAACAGCCAAGGAAACTGATGTTTTGGCACTACGGATATCATTGTCGCCCTTGAGAACATTCCTTAACATGGCCTCGATTCTATCAATTTTCTGTGAATCCTCAATCGGGGATCCAGAATCATTGTCCTTAACATAAATTAAGGATGCTATTCGACCATTGTGTGTCCACATGTTAGCTTCGACAACATTGCACTGTAAATTTGATAGCACTGCAAAAACCTCGGACAGAAGGCCAACTCGATCAGTACCTGTCAACTCTAATGCTGTAAGTCCCTCGAAGCTTTTCGATCTACCATAATGAATTGTCCCAAGAGACTGTATTAACAGTAAAACAGATGCAATCAGCCCAATACATACATAAAACAGTAATGCAAAGGTCAAAATTCGAAAAACACAGTAACTAATAGTTACCTGTTCAATGTAATTGAGGACACTTTCATCAGTTAATTTGTTTCCATCCAAATCAGTCACATGAAAAACTGTAAAATGAAAGAAAACGAAACGGAAAAATGAGTAGAAAACCAAAGAAACCGCTCCCATTAATTAAAAATTAAATGCTAATAAACCACATGCTTGAAGGCGCAAGTAAGCAAAAAAAAAAAAAAGTAGCTTACCGTCCATGAACCACCGACCATCAGAAGAAATGTAAGCTTTCTTAATTGACAGGTTCAAGTCAGTAAGAACTTGAACAGCTTCAAGAAGGATCCCATGTTTTCTAGCACTATCAATCTGTAAAATTAACAAGAATTAACATAAATAATTAAATAATTATTACAGATTTGATGGGTTTCTAAGAAGGGAACATACCATCACTATGGTGGCGTCTGCACAGCTGGCATTGTCGATCATGACTCTGAAAAATCAATGGAGAATTAGTCAGCGAAAGGGCATTCTGGGGGATTTGAAATTCAAACAAGGTCACTGAAAAGTTCGGTGATATGTGAACATAGAAGAGAAAAAGTCAGATTAACGTGAAGAAAAAGAAATCGGTGTAATTAATTAGGAAGTTCAATTTAATCAAGGTGAAAATCAAGTGGGATCTTCACTGATTATTTTTTATCAAAGAAAGTTGCCAAATGGAGTGCCCCGAAGATCGGGAAATCCAGAAGAATTAAAATCACAAGGTATGATATGGGATAATATTTGGGGGAATTCAAAGGGAAAGTACCAAAAAAATAAATAAAAACCCAACAACTTTATTATGATCATGAAATTCAATTTTTTCACCTCAAATTGAGCAAAACATTTCTGTTCTGAAGGGAAAAATTTAGGGAAAAATCGAAGAACCTAATCCTTGTTTGCGAATTGCAGTAGCTATAAAATCATGAAAAACATAGTAAAACAAACTTCAAATTCAAGAAAACCAAAGGAATACAACAAAAAACTAAGAGAATTAAACAACAAACTTTAAAAATATGAAGAAAAAAATTGAAGAAAAAATTGAAAGAAAATGTTGAAAATGAAAACCGAAACTCAAACAGACAGAGAAGAAGAAAACAAACACATACTAACCTTGGGGTAGACATTCGAAAGAGCAGCTTCTCATATTCATCTACACATGTCCACTCCATACTTCTTATTCGTTCTTCTCTTAAAACCGCAACACGAAATCGAAAATTTCACTTCTTACAACCCTAGTAAAATCTCTCTGAATTAATTTGTACCCTTATCCTCTTCACTTACTCACTCTCTCTAAAATTTGTGCTGGTTTGATTTTCTCTATCTAAAACTTTCGGTGAAAACAAAAGCTTTGGGTTTTCTCTCAAAGGAGGCATTATTCTTATATATATTAATCAGTAATAGTTTATTAATTTTTTACTTTGAATTTCACGCGTTTGACGCGCCAACTAATCTAGCTGCCCGAATAAACTGCCCCTACTGACCTAAGTTTCAAATTTTATTTTATTATTCTTTTCATTTTCTTCATCACTGACAAGTCAACTACCCTTTGCCCCCAATTTGACACGCGTCTTTTTATCCCATGACTTTGGGGAGCCGTTTAGATTGCCAGCGTGGAGAGCAACGTGGACTAGTGAATTTGTGCTTTGCGTGCATATGACTCAATCGATAGCTGTGCCGACGACGGTGGGTGTGGTGGGTGCAATGGGTGGATCATAGCATATTATTTTTTAACTAATTTTTTGTGTTTAAATGAATTAACAAAGGGTTACTATGTAACTTTGGGAGATAATTAAGGGGTAACTTACAAATTAAGGGTGGGGATTTGCCGACCCGACCTTAATGATGACGTTCGAACGTGACAAGTGACAACAACCGCATGCATCGGCTTTTCTCTTGTAATTTGTTTTCGGCCGGTTTTCTTGTAACTTTTTACATAGGGCCAGCTTTTGTAATGCAATTTTCTTGTTTTGACCTAAATTTTTTACTTTATTTTCGAAATAATGAAATAATGAAAGGATATAAAAAGTTTTCACTATAATACTTCATTATATGAGTGACGATAAGAACAAAGTTGATACAAATTGACGAAAAATATATATATATATATATTTTTTATTGTAGAAGCATGTACCATATTATGTAAAATTAAAAGGGTATGTGGTCAAATGAGTAATGTGATAATTTTCATAGCTCGCAATGTGCAAAAGTATTCGTGAAGTAAACCTTGGTTAATACTTTCACATTTTTGAATTTTGGAAGTGATGTGGTTGGTTCCAATCACCCCAAGCCCGACTAGTAACCAGTGACATTTTTCCAATTCGCAAGTGATAGCCCCGTTTTCGGACAAACTCGAACACAATGCCTGAGGAGTAACCTTGGACTTGGGTTCCGTCAAGAGGTGACCTCGTCGGGGGATGACCTCGAGCTCGGTCACGAACATCGCCATAACGCTCAAGGCCAACGCCCTTCCATGCCTCAAATCCCCTCCAACTCTAATGACGACACGACCCCATCCCATTGCAATTGTTCGCAAGTTCTAGGTCAACAAGGAATCCTACTTTGAGCAACACCTCTCTTATGGTAAGATTATACTTATGGCAAGAATAGACTTATAGTAACATTCCAAAACCCTCCTTATAATCACTCCGGAAATTAAGGGCATGAATCCTACCATAATCGTTCCACCTACCATTATAAATATTTTGTTCTCATTCATTAATCACGTACGTTTTCATATACAAGTTACAACATATTTTCTCTCTATATTCCATGTCTAACTTAAGCATCAGAGGGGCGACGAGGACACACCTTGACGGCGTTGTTTCAGGTATCGGAAGATCTTGCTTGTGCTCTTTCTCAATCGTCAAGCTCGGACTGCAACATGTGCGATTTTTGGTAGCATCAGGAAGTATTCGTGAATTTTGTAATAACCATTTTGTCTTTGGATAATTACCTAAAATAATAATTACTCTTTTATTGATCTTCGGTGAATGTTTTACCTGATTATTTTCGATAAATGGATATTGTTTCTCTTATTTATTTATTTAAAAAAATTACAATCTTAAACATATTATAATTTGATTAAATGGGAATTTGCAAGAATAAGCAATTGATTCTATCCATATTAATTAAATGCATTACAGTTTTTTTATTCTACATATTAAGTAAAATTACAAAGTTCTCAATTTTTTTCCCTACGTGATAAGAATGGATTTCCAACTAATTCTCAATTTTCGTTAATCGATCTACAACTGTTTAATTCTTATAACATTAGTTTTTTTTTACTCTTTCACCCGTACTTCACTAAATCGAATTAAATTCAAAATCATATTATAAGATTATGCCAATGCGTGACAATATTTAATTGGTCATGACAAGAAACTAAACGAGCATGACATGAACACACACGAATCGTGGGAACACACACATATTTTTTAAATTTAGTATTAAAAGCTTGCTGTAAGAATGAGCGAGAAACATGGGGACCCTTAATCATGTGCGTGCCATGTACATAACACTTGTATGTGTTGCCCTCTTTTCCCTCGCACCCACTGCAATAAGACACACCACCAAACCATGTTCTAGTACTATTCGAGCATGCTCTTAAAATTTACGCTATAAGATAATTGTGAAATTATATATTCGAATATATTAATGTTAACAGGGATACTACAACTATAAATTTTGCAGTAAACTTCGACAATGTTGGTGAGGTAGGTGAAACAATTGGTAAGATTGTCTTTAATATGTTAGCTGAGAGAATTGCACGTTTTCCTCGTATACCAAATTTTTCATAAATGGAATTACTCTTGTAGAGAGAAATGGCTCCCTCTTCGTTAAGTATCATCCTTTTGTAATAGGTAGTTGATGGTAGAATGACCTTATTTATTCGTATTCTACTTTGTTGAGATTTCTTTAGAGGCAACTCTCACACTTGTAAATGACTTAGTAATTGAAGTAGATCGGATCGTTAGGATGTCGACAATTCATCACTTAATGGCATGATTGATTGACCAGTAGAAGTTTGTGTGTACCCTTTATGTGTGTAGGTTAGTTGATCAAATTGTTGTTTCTTTGTATATATAAGGGAGGTAACACTATTTTTTTAGGAACAGAATAACTTGTGTAGAGAGAATTGGTCCACTATCATGAAGTGCTTAGATGTTACTCCCCCACTTATAAGTGATTCGACGACTCGATCGACTAAATCAAAAATCAAGTTGAGGGTATCGTTTAGCCACCTCACTAATGGTTAATTGGACAAGTCACCATATGAGTACTATTCAACTCTCTCGATTTTAGCACCTTTTTGAACCTCATATTTTGTCCAAAATATATTTTGGAATAGCATTTTATTACAGAATATATGATTAAAAAGTAAGAATTTTTTCTTTTGAATTTACATGTAATATTCTTTTATTGAAGAATATAAAATTAAAAATAAGAGAGAAAAAACAAAAATTTGAAAATCAATGAATACAACTTCATGGATACTTTTTCACCATAATCACAAGGGGCAATTTTTCACCGCCACCACCCTGACGGCGAGGTTAAGGGCAGTAACATGGCGGTTGACTTAGTTTGGCAGGAACATGCTTCTTCCTCTTTTATGATCTTCCCGCTAAATCCTGAGTGATTGTGGGACATAATCCTCAACGTCGAATCTGCCGACTGGACCGCACATATCTCGTTCATTTGACGTGTATGAGTCGTGCTGGACCAATAATAAAAATAATTAAATTCATCCGGCTTCTGCTTAGTCGAAGGGACAAAAGTTGAGGGTTAAAGAATTTTTTGACACGTGGATGACAGCTCATTCTAAAAATACCCGCCAAATTTTAAGCTTTTTTATTTTTTCTTTTTTGCTTTTTGACCAATTTGTTAGTGGGTAATTCAAATATTTTGGAGGGAGCAAATTTTATTTTTTTAAAAAAAATTATTTACACAGTGGCGCCGTATATGGGTGCATGTTTTCCTCAACCATGTTTCCCCACAAGACTTTTTTCTCGTAGTTACTGATTAACTCATAATCATGTGATTTTTATGGAGGAGTGTGAATAAATTAAATTTCATATCGATTATAATTTTACGTAAGTAATATTTATAGCATACAGTCATTCGTAGTATTAAATTACGGAAAATATGTCGGGTCTGGATGAGCAAAAAATTCTTCGGTAGGAATAATGGCAAATGAATTTGGGATTTTGATATTCAAAACATTAGAAGACTTCCTTGTTCTTAAGAAGATTCTAATTATGAGAGAAAAGTAGAAGGAAGGAAATGTGAGTTTGATTTGTTTGACCAATTCAACTTTTACTTGTCATAAGATGATGTATGGGGTTTGAACATAATTTCTAATAAAAAAATTGAAAGATGACATCCTTGATTCTTTCAAGAAATTAATCCAATTTTCGAAAAATATTTACATAAGATTCAATTTCAATAACATCGTACTACAAGTCATCTATAGTAATTCCCTGTTAGTTGATTGTGAAACATGAAAGAAAATCATCTTGACCTTAAAAAAAAATTCGAGAAATGATCATTTTATATAATGAAATAAAAATAGAAAATTAATTGTATGTCCCGTCCTATTCAATAGTAAGATAAAAAGAATAGGGTCCCAACTCCATCCTATTTTTAACTCCCTACAAAACGAATAGTAAACAAAAAATATTTTGGGACCGCAGGTTATGTGTGTGCACTTTAGAAGAATGCCTTATGATTTCCTATTATGGCATACCTAGGCTGAGACAAACAATGGATGTATTCGTATGCAACTAATTTTGCAAAGAAAAACTTAAAGAGGAAAGCAAAGACAAGAAACTATATAGCTTGCCTTTGAAGTTAATTTTTTGGTGCCTCAGTACTTATTTTTTCATGTGCCACTTATAGGATATTGAATCTATCAAAGAAAAACCTAACACTTTTAACTAATTTCCAATTTTTTTGTGGACGAGGTTGAAAATTGTTCGATAATTTTCTGTGGGTTAAAGTCCCGCAACGAGCGCGACCCTCGTGCGTAGTTGTTATTGTTGAGTTGTAATCCTAAACAAACTATTGATGATAAGTCGGAGGAAGGTGAGGAATTAGATTAAGAAATATTTGAACTATGATTCATACTTAATATTCAACCAAACGTGTTCGAATTGGCTTCTTGTTGTTGTTGGGGGCCATTTGTGTGGGTTAGTTTATTCGACCGACGGACATAGATTGATTCAAATTTGATGTTATGTATTTTGGTCGATCCGAANACTATGATTCATACTTAATATTCAACCAAACGTGTTCGAATTGGCTTCTTGTTGTTGTTGGGGGCCATTTGTGTGGGTTAGTTTATTCGACCGACGGACATAGATTGATTCAAATTTGATGTTATGTATTTTGGTCGATCCGAATCTTAAATGTAGTAAAGTTGGTAGCTTTTTTTCGTTTCAATAGTTCATTACATTCACACTCGAAAAGCACAAAGTTTGGACTCAATTAGTGACAATTTTTGGTATACCTAACAACTAATTTTGTACTAATAATAGTTGCCTTGAAAGGTTTCCAAAAGGACGCACAGTACATGAATATGATCGAGAATTTTAATTAATACGTCCAAATAAATTTAGATATATGTTAAATGAGACTTTAAGCAGAGGCCAGAGGGGGTCTTTTTCAAACAACAGGAATGGTGAGATTTGAAAGGTGCCATAGTAAATGCAGAATTTAACGAAAACCCTAGAAAATACAGGACAAGTCCAACCAATGACAGCTGGGAATTTAAAATAAAGTGGGTGAAGAAAAATACTACATCAACTACACAACCCTTCTTGGTATGCTGTTGGTTTAAGAGACATTAATTTAGGGAAAATCAAGCTGGGATTCTCGGATATAGTGGAAACGACTCCTCAACTTTTAAAATTTGACTTCTTAACTTATTTAACATTGTTAAATTGAGTTTTCATGCAACAAAAATCGATAATATGGAAGTTAAAAATTGTATGTGGCTTTCGCGTTGATATCCGAAAAATATTAAACAATTCGATGGTTCTACTTTCCAGTTTTAATTCACGTGAATATACTTGTAATTTTAATATATACTTTGACAAATTTCGTCTCATTAGGATTCAGTCTCACAATGTTAGAGTCGTCAAAATCTCGAAGATTGGAGCGTTAGGTCTAAATTTTTCTCTTAATTAATGTTCTCAAATCTAGCTTTAGGAAAGTTATGAAAGGAAATATAAAGAGTTTCGCGAATAGGTAAAAGAAAATTTGCATTGGTCGACATGGCTGACATTATTTCTGTTGTAGTCGATTTGATTTGAACGATAAAATTGGCAAAATAAAATTTTGATTTATTTCCAACTAATTTGACTTAGTTTGGTATAATATTGGACCATTTTCTAATCTTGATATTTTAATTATGTTAATTTAGTACAGATGTTAATTGGACAACTATCAGAAACTTTTCTTAATTAATGCTAATTGCTCAGAAGTAGGAATATGTGTTGATACAACATTCAAAACGGAGTACGAAAAATGGTATTGCATTTCCATTCTTTCTTGAAGAACACTGGCCATGGATCGAATTTCGTCCTTTTGATTTTTTGTTTTCTTTCTAGACGACCTCACTTTCTCTCACTTTTTGTTGATTGTTCTGATACGAGACTCGATAGTTCTAGCTATTTAATTTTCGCTTCTTGAATTAGGAACATAATTTTCAGTTCGACTAGTATCTAACCCATTGTCTACACTAAGATCTCATCCCTACTAAAATTATTGAAAAAGATAATGGATGAATCCAATTATGTAATTGAATACTAGCAAATCTTTTGTGAGATATGATACTAGAGCAAGTGTGAAGTGTGTTATGACTTATGGGCTATGTCCCTATAGTGTAAAGAGGGCGGCAATAGTATTAAAAGGGTTATTAAATTTTCAAACAAGAAGAGCTCTAATTGGGTTGGTTCATTTATAACAAACTGGGGAATTAGGTCACATGCACCAAGTGACACTGATAATATTTGCTTCCTAGATATAAATAAAATCACATGACACAAAAATCCCTCCTGTCCCTTCTTACATTGAATTTATTTTGATTTGGTAAGTCTCACCCTCCATCTTTAGTTAGGGAACCATTGCCCGCAAGATAAAGTTAAAAAGAAAAGTACACTCCTTGGAGGGTAGATATAAGATTCAGTTGATCGGAATAAGAAGTTTTGAAAATGATACACGAAGAGAACTTAACATGGACAATGAATCACATAGACCAACCAACCACACCATCTAAAGGCTTAAGGATCGTCTACTTGGCCATCACCTACTTGAAACCTGGATGAGATCGAACACTTTCGACTAGACAATTCAAGTGGCCAGTAAATGTGGATACTCTTTTAGGTTAGAATAAACTAAATCTAGAAATCAAGTTAAACCTCTAAATCATTTCACAACATAGATGAACAAGTTTCGATAGCTCTTCAAAGTCGGAGTAGTCGTCGCATGAAAACACCCAACCATCGTAAGCAAAAATATATTGTGCTTCCCCAGTGGAGAACGATCCCATAGAGATCATAATTAAACTTAGACAATTCCAACCAATTCTTTGTATGCTAGCATCTCGAAATTCTATCATATTCACAATATTACATGTGATTACATTCTCAAACTTTAATAGACTACGTCTCTAACTTATCCATCACGAAAAAAGAACTATAATCTTCTCAGACTCAGTACAATGTACCTGAAGAAAAAGTAATGCTTGTACGTGACAAAAAGTAAGCATATCATTATGGTCTCTATCTACCTAAAGCAAAAAATGTTAGAATTTGGGTGTTATCAGAATTCCTTATTGAAGATAACTGAGAATTCTAATTAAATTTATAGTACACATTAATTAGAATCCTATTTGGAATGCAATTGTAAAACCTTATTCAAGTTTTCTTGGTAAATTCTAATTGAAATTAATTGAGAGCCAGAATTTGTGTTGGACTTGAAGAAGAATTTGGACTAAAAAAAAACCTTGGAAGAAGTTTGGTTCCTTTTTCATTTTAGACTCCATTTTTTACATTCTACTTCATCTGTAACTCTATTATAAAGGTTTGGACGTCCTCTAATTTTTCTTTATATATAGTTGGCTCTTCATTGTATTTTGGAACACGTTAGAAGTTACTAGACAAATCATAAATATATAATCTTTGTATTATTTCTTCATATTATAATAAAATTTTCATTCTCTATAAATTATTTTATTCCTGTGTTCTTGTGATTATTTACTTCATATTGTGGCTATAATCTCTTATCTTTTCACAACATGTTAGTATTAAAACATTCCAGTTTTTATAACAATTGGTATAAGAGCTTTTGTTGTTGAAATTTTTGGGAATATCGAAGTTTTTTGTGATGGCAACAATGGAGTATAATATTCTGCTATTAAATTGCAATACAAGATTTTTTTTTTATGGCAGATAAAGATGTGAGCAGTACTCTCTCAGATGGATTTAGATGATGCGTTTTTGGGATTGACAAGATGTCCACAACAGGACCATGGAGGAAAAATGACAGAGGGATCGTAAGATCATATCTCAAATACACCTTTATCTTTCTAATAAAATTATTTAGAACATTATAAAGGAGAAGTCAGCCGTTGTATTATGGTTAAAATTGAAACAATTATGCATGATGAAGAATCTTGGTAGCAAATTGCATCTGGAGCTACGTCTATATTCTCATCGTATGACAGAATGCACATCTCTTAAAAATCACCTAACTGCTTTTAAATAAATCGTCGCTGATTTGGAGATCTTAAATGTCAAATATGATGAAGAAAATTTGGAAGTGATTTTGTTGTTTTCATTGCCCACCTCATGCTTGTCTTTTAGAGACATGATTTTATAAAGTCACGATATCACCATTGAAGAATTTTACATGCTCTATATTCAAAGGAGAAGATGAAACGTCTTGTAGCATCTGAGGATCATGGAGATGGTGTCATTATTCATGTTGGCCATTCGAGGGAAATCAAAATTTAATTTCAAGTTTTGTAATTATTGCAAGAAAATGGACACTTGGTAAGTGATTATTATGAATTATAGAATAAATCAAAAGTAACTGCACATTAACAATCAGAAACTCCAAGAGAAGCAAGTATTGTAGAAAATCTTAGTAGTGATGGAGAGCTTCTATTTATGTCTGATTACAACTCCAAACCTAATGAGACTTGATTTTGGATACAACTTGCATTTTTCATATGCCATCCAATCTGAAGTTATTTTCAACATATGAAGAAGTTTCAAAAGGTGCTATGACAACCATCAATAACACACCTTGTCCTATAACTAGTATTGGTCGGGTCAAAATAAAGATGATAGTTAGAATACTTGTTGTAGTGAGATGTGATCCAAAATTTTAGTTGAAAATAATTGAGAATTCTAATTAAAGCGCACATTAATTAGAATCATATTTGGAATGTAATTGTGAAATTCTATTCATGTTTTCTTGGCAAATTTTAATTGAAATTTTACTTGGAAGTCCATTGGGAGTAGAATTTGTGATGGACCTGAAGAAAACTTTGGAATGAAGAGAAAATCATTGAAAGAAGTTTGTATCGGAAACAAGGCGCCTAGGCGCCACATTTGTAAATATTAACAGCAAGGCCGACGCAGTGGCGCCACCTATTTTACTCCCTTTGCTGTTTTGGTTTCTTTTTCCATTTTGGATTTCGTTTTTTGACATTCTACTTCATTTATAACTCTACTATAAGGGTTTGGACGTCCCCTAATTGTTTCCTATATATAGCTGACTCTTTATTGTATTTTAGAACAAGTTAGAAGTTAGACAAATCATAAACATATAATTTTGGTATTCTCTCTCCATATTATAATAATCTCTAATTTCTACAAATTATTTTATTCTTGTATTATTGCGATCTTTTAATTCATATTGTGGCTATAATCTCTTATATTTTCATAACAAACTGCTATTAATGTATTCCATTTTGGATTAATCTATATGTACATAAGTATACACACGACCTCACCCCTCTCACATTATGTCACCCCCTATGTGTATACCTATGTACACATAGCATGACCCTTCCATTTTTTCATAACAAAAACCATACCGTATAGCTGCGGCACATGCATCTATAAAACGACTCTCTACGTGTCTCTCTCTTTAACCTAGGCAAAGATGGCTCAACCTTAATTTACACAAGTGAGTCGATTGCTCAAATCCTCATATTTAAATAAGACCTAATTAAATTTAATTATTTATGACCTGCTCATCCTATCTAGGGCAACAAAAAGACCAATCAAGTCATTATGTCTGTGAATTGCTTTTGTGTAAAATAACTAGATAGAGACAACAAGACATTACTTAGAAGTGTTAATTATTTGTGACACATCTGATTCCTAATTAATAGGTAACATATATATGTTCTTTAAATCGGAATATCTTTGTTGCAATTTTCTGTTGATTTGCAAATATAAGTCAATATTTGTCATAATTATGTCTAGATGACAATCTTAAGCATGAATTAGAAAGTTTAAAAAGGTTAAAAGTAGAGGGAAAAAGAAACTAATTTAACTCAATCAATCAATCAGCTAACCTATAGTCAAATATTTGGTGGAGATTTTTATGTTTTATTGACGAATATTGTGAAGCTAAAAAATTGCCATGGTCGTGGGACATGATACATGTAGATTCACTAATATAATGTGCTTGGTTAAGTTATGAGTGGTATCATCAAATTTGATCAAAATCAAGTCTAACTAGCACACTAGAAAGGTTAAAACACGTACAAATAAATACTCTCAAACTCACTCTTCTCGAAGATCAGTCAAGAGCATAACCAATATGGAATTTAGGCCGCAATCAAACTCTCATGGAGACATTTCAACATATAGGAATGACAATTGAACAGAACGGGTTTGGCCATATTACCATCCTCACCTTGTCAGGGATTTTCGAGAGGCAGATGGGGATTGAAAAAAAAAAAATCTCAATTTATCATCCCGTTCAATCATTTTCTATTTTTTGAATAATATTTTCTTATTTTTCTGAAATACAACCTAAGTTTGAAAGATAAAAAATAAAAAGATTCAAGTGACTTCGGAGAACTCGAAGCTAGGACTATGTTCTCCATCCCCGTCCCATTCACTATTCAGGGCTGGACAATTTAGGACAGGTCGATGAAGAAGAATTTTGTCTATTCCTAAGAACACGACACTCCAAGTTAGAGGAACTCGAAGAAGATGAACAAAGAAGTCAGCATGACGTGCATACAGAAGCCAGCATGGCGTGCATGCCGCGCAGACTTTGCTTACATAGCATGTCACAAGAGTGATATGTAAAATAATTTTATGTTCCTAACATGTCAGACATGTATTTGATTAAATATAAATTCCATATGTTAAGAACCACAAGGTAATTATTCATCTTTACCGAGATTCGAGTGGAGACAATTATAATAATAATAATAAAGATTCGAGTAGAAACCAATTCCTTCACTTGAGTGAGACAGAGGGGAGTGGAATTTCGTGTGTGGGAGAATTATAAAAAAGAATAATAATAATAAGTTAAATTTTATCTTATTTCAACTTTTCTAGAAGAAGTCAATTACATAATTGAATTCTAAAGACGGTTCAACCAACTCTGAATAAGTCTATGTATTTGTTTATTTTTAAGAGAATCGAAGTTGAGCAAATATTAGAAGACTTCTTTTTCTATTATATTAAATTTGCGCATCGAGGATTTATTTTCCCAAATATTTAAGATAAATATTATTATTATTGTTGTTGTTGTTGTTGTTGTTTTTTGTAATCTCTACTGTACGATTATATTTTCTAACATGATAGTAATCGCATGTGGCAATTTGTGAAGAAAGGTTGCAAGTGGCGCATTTGGTTTGACTTCAAGAATTGGTAGGGGTAGGGTCGAGTAATTCGATTCGGATTTTTTGAGAATCAAATGGATTTGGTTCTCATTGAAAATTATGGAAGTAAAACCATTGATTTTATTTGCCAAAAAGAACCGGATCGAATCAGGACCAATCGACTGAAATTAGTTCTTTTCCTCCTTTCCAATTCTTATATGCTTTAAAAATAAATAGTAATGTGTAAATTGTGTAACTTTAATTTATTTTCACGCCTTTTCATTTAGGCGACAAAATTGTTGATTGTTCACAATATATATTAATTCATGCAAATTCATTATGAATCGTAATTTAGTAGACTAAAATTGAATCCAAATTCAGTTTTAGAGTAAGAATAGAGAACTGAATAATGTTAACTAGTACAAGTAGTATTAGAGCACCAGATTAAGTGCCACAATCTGATAGACTCAATTAAAACTGGATTTATGTAATTTTTGTTAATAGTCACGAGTTATTTTAAAATGGTCAGGCACAGGCCACAAAATATATTCACACTTTTGTTCAAAATATCATGTTATTTTCAACAGCACATGTTACAGAATATTTTTGCACATGGCTCTGATTCTTGTTGATGGTCACAGGTTTATTTTAAATGGTCACAGAACGGGTTAAAAAAAAATTGTTGCACATGGCACTGGGCACGGAACATGGCCCAGGTCACAGCATAGGTCGCAACACAAAACTCAAGTCACAGCAT
>CAIGRO010017065.1:0-22452 GCA_903798355.1 Fraxinus baroniana
CAAATTGGACAAGCAGAGATGATATGACCTTGTTTCTTGCAATAGTTACAGAATTTCTTAGGACAAACCCGAGCAATATGACCAAAAGCTTTACAGCTATAGCACTAAACAACACGCATGTCACGACCCTTATGCCTCGTGCTGTATAAGCTACAGGAACAAGAGAAGCAACAGTAGTCCTATGTTCCATAGCAGCCTAAGTAACGATATGTTGCTCCTCACGAAGGAGTTCATTCAAACAAATATCCAAAGATGGTACAGGGTCAACATTCATCATATTAGAACGTACAACCTCAAAGTCGGGAAGTAGCTTCATCAAGAATTGATCTCTCTTGCTAGTTTCAAGCACTGTTTGAACAGCAGATAGTGCAACAATGGGAACATTAGCATACACAATGTCTAAATACTTAGCCCAAAGATTTTGAAATGCAGAAAAATATTCCTTAATGGATAGACTTCCATGTACAAAATTAGCCAAAATTCCAATTGAAACCGCCGAGTTGTGTTGTCTTGTTTGTAAACCTTACTAAGATAGTCTCATATATTAGCAGCAATCTTATATGGTTTCGAATTGAGAACAAGGATCCACGTCATGACCCGGGCATCCTTAATTTCCCACTTGGACAAAGCTTCTACATCTTTAGGGGCGAGGTCACTTCCATCAAGATGACCCCACAACTCTTTACCTTTGACGAATAATTGAAATTGAAATTGAAAGTCCCAGGCGGAATAATTGTTCCCATTAAAACGTATATGAAAGTAGTCTAATTTGTCAGATGATATGATGAAATAAATTATTCAACCACATAATCTACAATAACAACTACCAAACACTTGAATAAACAAATCACGCTAGAAATAGACCCAACCCGTCTTGCCCAAGCCACAAAAGAAATCGAAGGTCAGTTAATCCAATTGAAAATCCCTGAAATCCACACAAATCCCCAAGAAACAGCACCGACAAAGCCCAAATCGCCTACCAAAGTTACGTCGGTAAAGACCCAAACCACCGAAAAGCAGAACCTAAGCAGAAAATGTAAGAGACCTTTGACCAACGTCATCTGGACCAGAAACACACACCAGTGTTTGGACTCCACACAGTCACCGAGAAACATAGCCCAAACTAGATGACAACGAAAAAACATGCCGATGCGACGAAAAAAAAGGTAGGGATTAGACACCTTGCTCAGATACCATGTCAAAAGAGCCAAAAAATAGAGAGAAATTGAGAGCTTTTCTAAAAATTCGTTCTATATTCAGTCCCTTTTTGTCATCTATATATACATATGTTGGCTTACTCTTTACAAGGAAATTATATAATGTACAATCCCGAAAAATCAGCTATCTTTAATAGAAAGATAAATATAATTTCCACGTTAGCAGCATATAGCTCAATTAATGATATATTTGTCTTATTTTAGTAACACGTCTTATTGAATAACCAATACTTCAAATAAACAAATAGTATATCTCATGTACAAGCAAAAAAGGGATCGCCATGAGACGCTTGTAATAGGGAACCTGATTGCCCCCTAAAATAAAATTTTGATATTTAACGGATTCGTGTCAAATCCATATTTCAATTCAATCCTACTTCTGGAAGCTTTTGCTCTGCTCCTCAATATAATATTCAAATCAAACTGTATTCATGATACATAACATAATCCATGTATACTATTGTTTCTCCAGCATTGTTTATAAGTATATATAGGTAATATTTCTATTACCACTAACCGTACATGATATAACCTTTGACAAATTTGAAATTATTCTCATATTTTCGCAAGAAATTGGGCCAACCAAAAAAATTAATTATTTTGAGTGTTTATGAAATCATTATCCTCCAAATTATTTGTATAGTATAAACCACAACATATAAATATTTTATTGAGAATGTTGAAATGCTTAATTTCAGTCATAATGCATGACATCCAAAAGAGACCTTAAAAGAACATCATAAGCAACAGAGATGACAGATTGGAATCTCTACACACCTTATGGAATAAAACTTAAAAGAGTTCCCTTTATTTGACAATAACAAGAGTTCACAGTCCCACTACCTTTGAATTGACTTCAAGTTCTTCATCCCTAAGCAAATTTCATTTAAAGAGATGACCTTCTTTCCATGTCTGTAGAACTATATTCGCTGTTCTTAATATTAACTAACCATATACATCAAACTCCATCTTTGTTGTCTTACTCAATTCTAATGAATTTTATATTTAATACGAGATTCTGCCACTCCCCTTGAAAACACACCAGTAACTACTACTTTGAAATGTTAAGCGTCTTCAAGCTTAAAAATAAAAACACAAAGGAAAAATATAAAGAGCACATCATAAAAACCAATTGAATACGAACTACAACTGACTAACCATGAAGTTCTAAAAAACGTTCACATCCCATTTAACATGCGTGGAACATAAACGTAAAACACAGAGCCAAATAAATCATAAAAAACAGCAAGTAGAATAAAACAACGAATTAACATATTTATAACTTCCACACAGTTTTTAAACTCATAAAACTATTTTATTATTCATGAGAATACCAATGCTCAAATCTATATGAATTCTTTTGGCCCATCCATCCATTAAAACCTAATAATAAAACTTGAAAATTTGTTACATTGAAAATCAAGTAATGCAAGACGGGCAAAAATGTGCACCTAAAACCTCTTCATTCCCATGAACAATATCTTAATGGATGGACCTAGACTTTACCATTTATGTTCCCTTTTTTTTTTCCTTTTAAGCAATCACACACATTATACTGGCATTAATGCTACTAAAATATATCCCATAATAGAAAAGAGAATGAAATATATAAAACTGGTAATTGATGAAACCATTGTCTGTTCTGTTTCTTTATATTGTTTCATATTCATGATGCGTTTATTCAACATCTGTATGCATGAATTCTATAATTTTAAACCAATGACATAAAACTAATTTTCTCATGCCATGTGTTAAGAGACCTCATGGTTATGTTTGAGCGGATATGGCAAACTGGAGTGAGCATTGGTGGATGAGGCTTGCAAAAAAAGTCCCCAATTCTCGGAGTATAAATTTCAGAGAAAACAACGGAATGCTCAAGTACCCACCAATAACTTGCATCAAGACATGTCTTGCCAACAATACTTCAAAGTGCTGTGCTCAGTCGCAGAATTGCATACTGATAAACCAATTCTCATGGTAATACAACATTGCCACCCTGAGAAAACTCTGAATAGTTGTTTTTGGGCATCTTTATTAAAATATGAAGCTTTTATTCAAGTACAAAGCCTTACTTGAGACTATCAATGACATTCAAGATATAGTCAAGAGGCCAACACAAAACATATACAACTCCTGGCGCAAAATTTGAATCCCATTTGGCGAGAGGAAACAAGCAAGACCAAGTCTAAGAGAGCTCCAAACAAGAAACATTATTGACAAATGCAATAGTATCCTGAGAGATCTGAATATAAATTTGTTCTGGATCGCTCTTCATTATTAAAAGAATGTGTCTTCTATTCAAGCACAAGTTTTCCTTGAGATGTGGATCGCATTCTTGATGCAGTCAAGAGGCCAATTTAAATGGAAACCACTTTCGTGCTAAGTCCCAATACCATTCGGTGCAGAACAAGTCTTAAGGGAGTCTCGAAATATAGAAACACTATCAACAAATTACATAGTACCCCGAGAAAACTCTGAATATCATTATCAAAAGAATGCATCTTTTATTCAAGCCCAACTCTTCCTTGAATTTATCTGCAAAGTCCCAATCCCATTCCTTGACAAAACGAGCAACCCGAAGTCTTAATGAAGTTTCAAAAAGAGAATCATTTTTGACCAATTACATACGCAGCATCTTCGGCTCAAACTTCATTTCATAGCATAGCATATACGTAGACAAAAAAAAAACCCAAACCCTAAGCAATGCAGCAGATGGCCATCGATATCTACAGCACCCAAATAGTAAAATACCATTTCCTCAATTCCCAAATGTAAAACCTCCAAAATTGAGGCTTTCTTCTTCTCATCAACTTAAACATGTTTGTACCATAAAGGGATATTTCTCATGACTCCTATAGCGTCTTAAAGATTAAAGACAGATCCAACAGAGTGATCTATTTTTCTCCACCTAAGATGTCATGAAACTTCATCACCATGTCATGAGCTACCTGCTAATGGTCCCGTGTTAAAGCAATATTTATTTTACAACCGAAGATCTAGCAATCAATATCAGCAGAAATATGTATTTATGGATTTGAGAGACCTTTCCAATAGCCAAATGTCCAAATATCTTGACGTCCTTAAACTAAGAGATCTTGCACTTCAAATGGAAAAGGGGAATCAAAAGGGCAGGAAGTATTTAATGGAGTCTCGTGCACCTTCTGAATGGCTTCTCTATCACCAAACAACATGAGCATTCCCCAATATAACACTGATCTGAATTTTTCTACTTGATATTCAAGTGAGTATAAGAAGGCTGGACTGAAGATCTGATCAAAAAGCCAATAAGGAAAATGTGCAAGGTCCGCTACACCTCCAGCTCCAGTCACCAGCTTCACCAGAGCATAATCTGCAACCCGCAAACTGCGTAAAGCATTCCATGGAGATCTAGATTCTTTATAGAAAGGATTGATTTAAAATACATTTAGGCTAAATTCTGTAATATATTTACTACTTAAAAGACCGGAATAAAGACACTAAATATAGCACAAACAAATACCCAGTCTCATTCAGAAACAAATAAATGTAGAGCAGAAGAAAAAAATGAAAAGACAAAAACATATAAATTAAAGAAATTGAAGTCTGAGAGACTTAAATGTCAAGTAAAATAAGCTAACAGCATCTGAAGTAATTTCATGTCTCACCCATTATTGTTATTCAATTTAACGTAATTCTGCATCTCACCAATGCATTAGCAATACAAGACGCTACATTGTCAAGGAAGCACCAAGAAACAAAGCATGAGCAGTATGTCTCAGTAACATCTTAACATAACAAGCAAATTTGGAATAGTATAAAGGTGAAAAAGCTACATACAAGTGACCCCAAAATGATGCCAAAGATTGAAGCCAGTCTGACAAATTAAGGCCATCATCTTTAAGCCTCTCGCGCCCACCTTGAGCCAAGCGTTCAATCACAACATACTCCAGAATATCATACTCAAGCTGTTGAATGCATGCATTTTACAAGTGTCAAAAAAGGAACAATTTAAATAGGTCAAAAGAAATAATTTACCGAACAACATGAACTGTTGTATGGTAAAAAAATGGTTCCAAAATGAAAAAGCTAGTAGAGGAAGCAAGTAAATGTAGAAATTGATAACATGTTTATGGTAACTAGAATTTGGATAGTGTGTGCTACAAAGCATTTGTTAGAAATGAAGATGCAAGATATACAATAATAGAGAAGGATATTGGATCCATATTTAGATTTATTTTCATATAATTTCATTAAGTACTTCAGAGCAAATTGAAGTAATTATCTCACGCCAGTATTATACCATAACTACTTACAGTTATTGAGATTCTCCCTATTTGCATCTTTTTAGACCATTCCAGGAGAATCATCAATGAGCGGAAAAGCTTAAAACAGTCGAGAAACACAACGATGCTAAATTCCTGGAAAGTGTGTGTGAGTTTGCATGACAAATCTAACTGCAATTTTTTTCTCAGTACTGTTCTTTCTTAAAGCATGTTTAGTAAGTGTTTACAACGTTTAAATTATAAATACATAGAAATGAATGATGGATAAATGGGTAGTACGTGTGGATCCTTCGAAATGTGTAGATAAAAAGTGTGTTTATAAACTTGCGTACTCGAAGAAGCCCATAACTTCATTGACAACAAGGTGTCTCTATATGCTTGTGTCCATATACATATGCAGACAAACGACCAAAGGCATAATTAATGATAGTGGTTATTTCAGCAAAAAATAAAGTGTTTCTTAAAAAACCAATTTCATTCAATGCAATGACGTAAAAGGATTTGATACCCTATTCAACCACATAACATCTTATATCTGGCACAAAATCTTATCTGCATTCTAGTTGCTAATATGGAGAATAGGGTATGCAAAAGAAAGAGAAGATAGCACCAGAAATAAAAACTAAGATAAACCTGAGTCAGATACTTAAATGCGTCCACAACAGGAGTGATCATATCCCTGTATGCCTCTATCTGGATGTACAGTAACAAATCTATCATTTAGCAAAAATTCCAGCATCAAATAGACAAAAAGAAACTCAAACTAAACTAATTGCCTGATGAACAATTGTCCGGAGCACCGTCATCGGATTGGCATGAGCTAATTTAGCAACCATTCGTCCAAGCTGCTTTAAATTTTCCTTTGCAAGGCGCTTTAGAATCCTCCTAGTGTCCAACTGCAGAAACCAACAGAAGGCAAATTATATGATAAATGATTGAAGATATCAGAGTCATATAACAATGAATTTGTACCTTTGCTGTTTGTCTTGCAGCCAATATCATTGGAAAATGCTCATCCTCCTTCTCCCATTCACCGTACAAACGATAGCGCACCTAATGAAGCAACTTGTGAGACCACAATTCAGCTTAACCTAACTGATTCTCAATTAGAAAGAGTAAACGCAGTTGAAATTGGACCTCGTAGGGTAGAAGACTCATTAGTTCCCAGATCTCCTGTCCAACTGCAGGATTTGCAGGTATCAACTGTAATGAAGGAAGAAGACATGTTCCTAGTGCTTCCTCAATTCTTAACCTTGCATCCTTCAGGTGGAGACGAGGGTTTTCATTTCCATTAGTGACAGTATGAGAACTAAATGCCCCATAACCATTATTGCCAATCTCAAGTGCACAAAGGTAATAAGCTCTCAACACTTTGGATGTCTGTGAGGCAAGGTAAAACTAATATTAATGAGAAGTACCAGAAAGAGACTAATAAGACGCACCAAACTAGAACACAGACCTTCTGCAGCAACAAAGTGTCGCGGTAAAGATAAGGTCCAACTGAAGCAAGCATTTCAAAAAGTTCTTTAGGAAGATTAATAAAAGATCTACTGCAGGATGAATTTTCTGTCTCCTTTAAGTCAGTGCTAGATCCAGGCAATTCACCAATATTTGAAAATTGACTTCCACGAATAAGTTCGCAAGACGGAGAAATTGATTTTTCAATGAGCCTGGACATTAAACAAAAAATAAATGTACATACAATGTCATCGGCAAATTAATGTGAACTTGCTACCAAGAGATGATAATATTTACCTAAACAACCCATTGCAAATTTGAGTATGTTCCACGGGATTAAGTTTTGAAAGGCGGTCCAACAGCTGACGAGCATGACACCTGTGAAATCAAAACTAGTAAGTGAACGTAATATGATCCCTAGAAGAAAGGGTTACCAAGTTTCACTTTTGATTTTGTTTTTGCTTTTGCTTTTGCCTAAGAACTCGCTTTCCATCCACTTGAAATTTATTACTAAGACCAACCTTACTGAATGGCATTGTGGAGGGTAAAGGTAGGGTGGGTGGAGGTCCTGGAGGACCAACAACAACTAATTTCTGGTGCATCCATAAAAACAAAATGCCCAAGCACAAGTTATATTGTTCTATCATTCAATCAGACGGATTAAAAAATAAATTAAGCCCTTGTTTGAGCCCCATTTGATCAAAAAATCATTTTTTTAAAACTCATTTTCAATCACATATTTTTCAATAAAATAATTATACACGTAAATCGAAAACTTTTTCTTATTTTTTTAACCACACATTCTCCAAAAAAATACCATTCCAAAATACATTCTTTTCCCCAAAATGGGGCACAAACAAGGGCTGAATTTCCATTGATAGAAAGAGAGAGTGATGTAGAACATGAAGAGAGAGAGAGAGAAGACAAGAAAGAGAGTAAAAATTGGAGAACTGGGAGAAATATAGAGTAGAAGTTCAACATCATGTAATACATCAAATCAATAGTCACATTATTATACTGAAATACTACATGAAATACATCAAATCAATGGTTTACATTACACAGAAATAATTTTAGTTGGGGAAAATTAGAGTTGGCTCCCCAACCTTCCGTGTGGTGTGGTTACGGGTGCCCAACCTACTTAAACAATGTGACCAAAAGCATCATTATATATTAAAATCACACGTGACTTTTCGTTGAATTAGAAAGAAATATTAAGTGGTTTAACATTACCGGCCTCTAGCTTCAAGTCAAGTGAAAGTCATGTTCGATTTTATCGTCCATATTGACGGCATTGGTCAAGTGAGGACCCAGATTAATATGTTTTTAGGTTGGGGAGCACACCCCTATTTTTCCTACATTTTTTATAACTAAAATTTCTAAAAATAATGGAAAGTTGTCAAACTAACTAAATGTAAAATTAGCTAAACTAAAATTAATAATTATGGTAAGAAATATATCTGAATAAATGATGTTACATTTTATTCATATGCCTATAAAAAATTGCATATTTTGTGGTAAGTCTTCGACGTAATCTCCAATTTCCATTTGAGAGATTCATGGGTTTCATATACAGAAGAAATTGAGTGTAACAGTAATACGCTACTTAGATTCCTTCCAAACTCTTAATACCGTTTTCATAGTGGAAAAAAATATCACTAATTGGTCAAATTAATATGGCCCAAAGAGAACATATAGCACCTAAGTCTAAAAATTGGGAGACAAAAGCAGGAAACAAACTTGGCAATACATCATGCACATAAGCAATCCACATGCACACACACACAGAAACTACCTATAGCTAATTTATCCCAAAACAATAATATCACATTTGAAGTTTCAGAATCACCAGTCATCCACTGCAAGGAAACCCATCAGTAATCCCAAAGTTTGATTATTTTCGAGCTCCGCGGACCTTTCAGCAACTGCCCCATTTTCCATGTCAAAAGCAGTGAAAAGATCTACAGTTACATCCCCTTGTTTCTCATCATCCATGAGATCTTTTCCAGTTGCCGCAAGATTAATTTTCCCAATCTTATTCGCCTGTTAGTCCAAGGCCATAAAAGATCTAATGTTAACTTATAGTCAATATATCTATTTGTCATTGAGGAAAGTCCAATGCAAACAAGAAACTAAAATGGCAAATAAGTGGAACATGGTTAGAAGCATATACAAAGATACGAAGATCTGAGATTCACAGGGTACATAGGAAAATAACTCAATCTTCTTGTTGATATGGCATTCCAAAGCTCATAGAAATATGTGGGCACAAGTGCAAGCTATAGGAAAAGATGTACATGCTTAATGAACACCACTTAAACCACAACATAGAGATAACAACTTAATAAAGAATCACGGAGCCTTTGGATAATGAATGCAATCAGAACACAGATATAATAAGTTGAACTACCTCATCAAGTCTCTTGGCCGAGAAAGAGTTGTATTTCTCAAATGCTTCCTCATCCTTGGGAAGTAAGTGTACATATCTGAAAGATGTCATACCATAGGGTAGAAAAATGTCATGCCATGAGCAGTAATTGCCGGGAGTGATGAAATGAAAGAAAAAGCATATGAAATACACAATTAAAACATCCAAGCTAAAGTATAACTGCCCTCCAAAAAGAACAACAGATTAATGATGAGACTGACAGGTTTCTCTAGGTTATGGAATTGCATTGTACAACAATTACTTGGATAAAAGAAGAAATCACATTAGCAAAATAAGAAATACAAAAGCTAGACCTATCAGGCCATATACATATTAGTAAAATGAAAATAAGAAATCAACCAAAACAGATCTCCATGATCACAGCAAATAGAAAAGTTTTAAGTTACTTATCATTCGGAAATATATTTGAGACTCACTCACCCAATACCCATAAATTGATATAATTCTGTCTGTAAGAGAAAGAGAACTCTTATCCATCTGGTGACTTAACTAGCAGGTCAATGACATCCAAGTAAAGAAATTACATAATCAAATAACTCTTTTACTCACATTTCTGTATTTAGACATTTTATATAAGATGAAAAGAGAGAGGACTCAATTCTCCTCCCTTGACTGGATTCAAATTTAAAGGTAAAAAGAATATCGTAAGACCAGATCCCAAGCAACAGGCTGCAACCTGCCCGAACAGTGATACTGGAATGTAGCGAAGAGTAGTTAAATTAACTAGACACAAGGTCATAAAGTAATAACCAAAACTGAAGACTGGACCCAGTCCAAGAATTTGTCAAATAAATTCAGGAATGGCAATCCCATGTTGTGTTATCCTGCCCAAGTCAACTTCTTAAAGATTAAGGCTCTTGAATTTAAATTCCAATTCCTTTCCTCACTTAGGAAATCCAACCACTTCTTTGGCCCCAAATGAACACCAATTTCCTATACTAATTGTTAAGTCAACTCTCTGGAACTAAAAGAAAACACTTAAATGCATGCAATAGTTCTTAAAATAAAATAAAGACTTCCGTGAGATAAAAGACAGTTTCCCGCAAGGTTTGTTCTCATGTGCTATAAAAAATGGAGCGAAAACTATAGGCTAGGTTTGCATATATCTCAAATCTGCTTTTTCATTTTCCAAGCTTACAACATATGAGGATTTAATTTGGGTGTGCGTCAATCGCTCATGCAGAAAGTTACAACTTTGTTGGTCGACTGGCAATCCAAAGTCAGAGAGGAAAAAGTGGTAGGACAATGAAGTGGCATAAAGAAATATCAGATCATAATAGTTTCCCAAAAAATTACTTTGGTTGGAATCAATAAACTGAAACAAAATGTCTCCGTGTAACCAGAAGGTTAAACAGAGTTGAGACAACATTGATGAACGCAGCAATCAGATATTTGAATTCAGGCTAAAACAAATTATGAGTTGTATTTGTATCAAAATCTAAAGATGCTAACATGTCAAAAAAAATAAAAAAATAAAAAACTTAAGGCCCAAAGTGGACGGGAAATACTCACATGCTATCAACATCAATGAAGTCTTTCTTCACCAACAAAGCCGCAAGTTCATAGAGCGTAATTGGTACAGGACTAGTGACTTCCATACGCTGATGATATTGAAACTTAAATCCAAGAATTTGCGAAGCATGGGACTGCACAACAAGAATAGGAATCAACCATCAAAGATTCAGTGCTCAATGAAGCTCTCAAAAGAGCACGAATAATAATAATAAAAGAAAAAAATATTAATAATATTAATAACAGACGACATAATGTTAAATACGTACCTATGGTTATATTCTTCTAATGGAAAAAATAAATTTAAAAAGAAAAATCTGTATACAGCATCAATACCTTAGGGAACATTGGAATCAGTTCCAAGAACACATTGTTGTCAGGCTGAAGTTCAAAACACTCCAAAACCTAACATATAACAGGTTAATAAGAAACCAGGATGCACAGAGAGAATAAATTCTACAGTTATGTTACAACCAACATAAAAAACGCAAAAAAAGAATAATAAAAAGCAAAAAGCCAAAATGTTTAACTTACAATATCAAAAACTCGATTTGGGTCCAGATCGAAGTGGCCAATCAAGGACTGGAAACGATTCATTAATTAGACAAATATGGAAAAGACAAAGATGCATTAAGACAAAATCCCAGATCAGTGTAAACCTTAATGATACCAACTGTAGCAGTTGATGCACTTTTAGTGGATGCTTCAGGAACCTGACAGAGTAGGGTAACCTACAAAACATGAAAATATTACAGTTAATCCAAAAATGAGTAAATAAGAAAAGGTTGTCCAAGATGAATCAGGATAAACGGAATGAAGATGTCAAAGCATTCTTTGACTACATATTGTTAACTGAAGCAACTCAGTCATAATTATGTCATTGACTTCAAAAACAGAAAAAAAGAACAGAACTAAGCACAGATAGAAATTAAACTCAAAGGGTCAACTTTATATTAGGTGACATGGAGGCCCAGATATTAATTAATGGCTGGGAAATTAAGTTGAATCTGTATTCTTGTTGACAGATATTGTTGAAGTGACTGATTGTTACTATTGAGAATTTGAACTGCTATGATCAGGATTCTGAAATTTAGGATATTGATGAAGCCTATAGGGCATGATGACGAATTTATACAAATTTAAGTGATGTATTAAGTTCATTTCCCTCCTGCGATGTTTTGGGCTCAATGTTGACAATGAAATCAATATTATATATTTAACTCGGATAGTCGAACACAGGATCTAGAACATTTGAGGCACCATGTGCTGCCATAAACAGGAAGACCTGATTTCTTTTCGACTGGATCAAGGACATTAGGTAAACAGAGAGAGTTCATACATGGATATGAACCAGAAGAGGATGAAAATAGTTAGAGAGACGCTAAAGGTTACGTGTCAGCAGAATTATGGAAAGAACAAGGAAACTATCTCGGACACTAAAAGTAAAGGCCGACCAAAGCAATAAAGAGAATAGATGAAATGACATTTTATCAAGTAAGGAAATCGAATATAATAGAGAGCTCAATAAAACCAATGCAAGTAAAAGCCAAAGAGCAATATTTTAAATTGGATAGAACCAGAATAAAGTTCAGCATTTCAGGTCATTCAATTTTAATGATATTTCTTCAAATCTGACGAAGTCTACACTGCTGACCAACATAATACCTCTCTAAACAGCGTAACATTATCCAATTGTTTAGACAAAAAAGATAAAAAAAATAGAACTGAAGCGCAGAAGAGCAAAATTCCTTCAGAACTCCAGTAGGCAACTAGAACTCAGTATGAAAATGCTCAAACTACTCACAATATGATCCTCCATAAAAGAACCAAACAATTGGCAAATTGACAGAATAAAAAGGATATCACAAAGGAAAGCAAATAGAGAGGAGTAAAAGAAATACCAGCTTAGCATAGCCCTCACTTTCTTCTCGAAGCAAGTTAAATTTTGTTTGCTGATATAGAAGACGAGTATTTATTCTGACCTGAAATAATTAGAGAGGAGTTTAGGTACGAATAAACAGAAACGCAGTGTCCACCATAAAAAAGAAAACCCATGTTTTGGAAAAATATCTAGTTACACGACTTCATAGCCTGGATGGTGCTAGTGTCACAATAAAATTCCAGGAAAGAAGTACCTCTTTAGACTTCAGATCTGCAGCCTTTATCTTAGTCATTTCAGACTCCCACAAAAATTCTTCCTACCATTCACAAGTAAAAAAGGGAAAAATGTATAAGCTACTCTTCTCTAGTCATAAATTTTTACCTTAATAGATAGAACAGAAATTATATAAGTGTACAAAGTTCACCTCACAACGCTCCTGAAAGAATCTCACTGGTACTAGTGCAGATTCCACCAGCCATTTTGCCTAGAAAGAATAAACCAAAAAAAAGTCCAAAAATGTGATCTAAAGAGAGAAGAGAAAATTGTACGAGTCCAAATAATAGCAATTACCAAGTACTGGTAAATCGGACCTCTCTCTTTTTATTTAGCAATTTTGTTATATTCTTGGTTTATTCTAACTTTTGAAATTAATAGTGAATAATCGGACAAACAGTGTGAATCTAATAGAGACAAAATTGCCAAGCCTGCAAGTCATATACTTCTACTTTTTAGACAACCAAACAGAGTTCATGTATGAACATCTTAGGCCAAAGAAGTCAAAACATAGTATATAAGACTTATTCCTTTTATTTCAAGGGGAAAAAAGGGGTGTACTTATATTTGTCAAAAGTTTTCTGTTCCATCTCTTTCTTCATTTCAAATGGTACTTAACCTTCTGCATTTGAGCATTAACAAATGTTGACCTAGAGTTTATCTTGAACCAAAATAAGATGAAAGAAGTAATATATACAATGCACTTAAAGAGGAAATGCATAGATAACTGAAATAAGTATATTATGCACAATTTTAGTTGGTCCACCATTCCAATCCATAATTTCCTAACTATCAGTCGAGCTTTGCCACTAAAATATCATTGATTCTCTAATGATACAATTTGTGAGAGTACAAGAGCAAAGAAATAATCTTGAAAACAGCACTAACAACAAAGAAGATTTGGCGTTTGGTTTAATGAAAGAAAGGCATTTCTCAGAAAAATCACATTTAAGAATGACAATAACAGACAACGTAAATATCAAAATTAGCATAAGTTCAATACTGATGCTGACCAGTTTGATAAGGCGGGAACGATATTCACCAAGCATAGTAAGCTGCAACAAATTTAAATAAACAACTATTAGCATTCATCAAGGGCATATACAATATGTGAAATTCAATGTTCACCTGTACTCGAGCAATTGAACTTATTTTCCCACTAAACCAAATTATGTTAAAAGCACACATTTAGGGTCACACTAAACATCTATATTCAATCACAATACACTGAAAACTGGAGTCCACAGCTATTTGCAAGCTAATTTATAATAAGAGTAAAGACAATGATTTATGTTATTTATGCAGCTTGGAGACAGATTAGAGGGTGGAGTCATGAACTTGATTGACTGATTTACAATTGTCACAGCAGCAAATTCTGGAGTTGGATTCTGAAGATTGCTTTTTCATCTAGAGTCAATTATCCATGGCAGGGAAGTGATGACAGGAGGACAGAGAATGCAGAGCTGTAGCAAAAGTTATACGTGACAACAGTACAGAAATCAGAGGAGCTGGCCAATGTAAAGTACCAAAGACTAAGAACTGAGAAATTTCAGTTGCATTGCACTTGCCACGAGATAATCAGATCCTTAAGGTCGCTTGCTATATTGTATCACTATGTGGCTTAATAGATGGAAAAGCAGTTATTAAAATGTGGTGGAAGTAATATAATTTGATATTGAGGACATCAAGGGCTCGTACATCTTTTTATATCAATGAAATTGATTTAGATTAAAAATAGGATTTATCAGCTAACAGTTGTAACGGTAGCCAATAATTTGATTCAGCATATAATCTTACTCATTCAAAAACAACAATATTCAAAGCTTTGCATTTACTCCTCCCTTCACCTAAATTTTAATTAGAAAAGTCAAGTGCATTATAACACAAACAGTAATACAAAAAATATCTACATTATCGTAATTTTTTATGATAATCCAATACAAATTCAAAAGGAAGAATACCCGTGTGAATATTATACAATGCAATAAACGCATATCAAACTCACGTCTTGAGCCATTTGGGTTACAACATCAGCAAAATACGATCCAACGTCCCCCTCTGGACCACAGTCCGAGAACTCCACCGCCTCCAACACCACTTTGCACTTCTGAAATGGCAAGTCTCCTCGGACCTACCACCCAAAAGAATATCACAAATTACTAGATTACACAAAACTACTACAAAATTCGAAAAATACATAGATGAGCGGAGATATTAAATATCCAAATGCTAAATTGTCTAAAAACATAGCACAATTTTAAAAAAACCAGAAAGAAAACCATCAACTAACAAAAAATGATACCTATATAAAAAAAACATATACAAAAGTATAAAATTAATCAATAACACGAACCAAATCACCTGATTAACCAAAACACTAGACAAGCACAAAAACAAAACAAAACAAAAAAAAACTGAATGCTAAAATTTCTAACTTTATAATCCTATAACACGTGTAAAAATCAGGAAAAAAAAAAACAGCGTCAACTACCAATAAACGATACCAATATAAGAAAAAAAAAATAACAAATTAACAGAACTAATTAATACCATTGTCCAGCAGAGTTCATATAGAAAGCGAAGAACTGGGGCGGGGGACGAGAACTTGAAATCCGAGTTTGCATTTTTCAATTCTTTGATGGAGTCTTCAGTAAAGTATATACTCTCTACGGGAGGCAAAGACATATTTAGTTTGAAGAATTTCCGAATAAACCAAAATGAACCTTTGCGTTAGAAGTGAATTCAGAGGGAAGTGCGACGAGGAATTGGTAGAACTGTAATTTCTGGGTATTTCATGGGTGAATTTGGAGAGGGCCGGTCGAAAATTTCAGCTCAATTTTGGAGGTGCAAAGGGGGTTTGGGGAAGGATGAGAAGTAGTGTTACAATGGAGCTCATGGGGGCTTACTTGTTTTCTCTGGGACTAATTTCATTTGAGGTTACCCAACTTTGGGACAAATTTCCATTTGGTCACCTGCCTTAAAAATGTTTGGATCTATTTACAAAAATTCAAAATTATTTGTCACTGTGTTACGTACTATTGCTAACCGTACACATATTTGTGTGCATGGATGCCAATCAATGCCTATATGCAATTAATCTAATGTCTTAATATTCTCAAACCTTTTTTAAATCTTAACTCTACATAGGGTTATAAGATTTTTTATTTTGAGTAATTGGCGAATGAATCCTATTTTTTCCACTTTTAGCACATGTTTGGTACACATTAAAATTTTCATTCTCATTTTTCTACTCATTTTCAACCACACATTTTTCAATAAAATAATATTTTTCATCACATCAAAAAAATTTCCTTTTTTTTCAACCACACATATATCATCAATCTACTATTTTAGAATACATTCTTTTAAAATAATATAACTCAAACACACCCTTACATGAAAATTGTGTGTACCCATCGGTGCTACTTCATCCTTATCGACCTTTTGAAAAAGTTTTAAGATTCATGCGAGCAAGCCTAGTTAGTTTCAGTGATCTTGGTTGGAATAATTAAAGAATTTCAGTAGTTTGATTGACATATCTTAAAGCTGGGTGACCCACTTGAGATTTTTCCAAAAGTTTGGGAGCCTTATATGAAATTAACCATTGCTCTCTGCGTTATTCATTGTGGGTCTGGTATAGTGGATCCGGATCTGGAACCCAACAATGCCCACTGATGTTACATTGTTAGCCCGTTTGGTCACTGTGATATCTTTCAACAACACATTTATTTCACTATCACTACTCTATTAAAAGAGTTGATATCAAAGTTACTGTTCATTTTTGCACTCTCCTTTTCACACAGAAAATTCCAAGTTATCTAGTTTCGCTACAATAACCGACCTCTTATTCTTCCATCTTCTACCTCTCAAAATATCTATCTACAATACAAAACATATATCTTCTACCGGCATCTTATATCTTCCTCTCTGCTGGAATTCTGCTCCCTCTCTCTCTCTCTCTGTCGATTTTCCTGTACGTATTTTCGTATATATTCATCTATTTTGTCCTTACACTACTCTATTAAGAGCATGTTTGGTACGGCTTAAAATTCAATTAAAATTGAAAATATGATCGTTATTGAGTCCTACCCATCTAATAAAAGTCAACAATAACGGCTATATTTTCAATTTTAATCTGATTTTAATCTCTACCACACACCCTCTAAAACAGTGGATATCAAAGTTACTGTTCATTTTTGCACCCTCCTTTTCACATTGAGAATTCCAAGTTATCTGGTTTCGCTACAGTAACCGACCTCTTATTCTTCTATCAGAAACTTCTCAAAATATCTATCTACAATACAAAACATATATCTTCTACCGACATCTTATATCTTCTTCTCTACTGGAATTCTGCTCCCTCTCTCTCTCTCTCTCTCTCTCTCTCGATTTTCTAGTACATATTTTCGTATATATTCATCTATTTTGTCCTTATTTTACCCCTTCATCGAGAATTAAGCACTCCCTGCATTTAGATTAGAGTGAGCGATTCTTGAATTTTGTTGTGATATGTTCTATTATAGTGTAATCAATTTTTTGTTGATTCTTGATGCTAATTTTATTGATGACTAAACTGAAATTGTAAATTCTTTGCCCTTTTATTGTATTATGCAAATCTTTCTGTCCCTTCTTCGATTGTAGGGGTTTAAGTTTGTGTNAACCGACCTCTTATTCTTCTATCAGAAACCTCTCAAAATATCTATCTACAATACAAAACATATATCTTCTACCGGCATCTTATATCTTCCTGTCTGCTGGAATTCTGCTCCCTCTCTCTCTCGATTTTCGTGTACGTATTTTCGTATATATTCATCTGTTTTGTCCTTATTTTATCCCTTCATCGAGAATTAAGCACTCCCTGCATTTAGATTAGAGTGAGCGATTCTTGAATTTTGTTGTGATCTGTTCTATTATAGTGTAATCATTTTTTCGTTGATTCTTGATGCTAATTTTATTGATGACTAGACTGAAATTGTAAATTCTTTGCCCTTTTATTGTATTATGCAAATCTTTCTGCCCCTTCTTCAATTGTAGGGGTTTAAGTTTGTTTGTGTGTGTGTGTGTGTTTTTTTTCTTTTTGTCTTCTTGCAAATTTAAAATTCGTGAATATATGGTCAGTGCGTTCTTTTGATCTCTTGTTGGGTTGGGTTTTGAGAAAAAAAAAAGAAAAAAGAAAGTAGATTATCACTTCACTACTCTGTTAAAAGAGTAGATATCAAAATTATTGTTCATTTTTGCACCCTCCTTTTCACACTGAGAATTCCAAGTTATCTGGTTTCGCTACAGTAACCGACCTCTTATTCTTCTATCATAAACCTCTCAAAATATCTATCTACAATACAAAATATATATCTTCTACCGGCATCTTATATCTTCCTCTCTGCTGGAATTCTGCTCCCTCTCTCTCTCGATTTTCATGTACGTATTTTCGTATATATTCATATGTTTTGTCCTTATTTTATCCCTTCATTGAGAATTAAGCACTCCCTGCATTTAGATTAGAGTGAGCGATTATTGAATTTTGTTGTGATCTGTTCTATTATAGTGTAATCAATTTTTTGTTGATTCTTGATGCTAATTTTATTGATGACTAAACTAAAATTGTAAATTTTTTGCCCTTTTATTGTATTATGCGAATCTTTATGTCCCTTCTTCGATTGTAGGGGTTTAAGTTTGTGTGTTTAGTTTTTTTTTTATTTTTTTGTCTTCTTTCAAATTTAAAATTCATGAATCTATGGTCAGTACGTCATTTTGGTCTCCTGTTGGGTTGGGTTTTGAGAAAAAAAAAAAGTACTGATTTGGTTTTGGAATTAAGTTTTATGATTCAATTTTCAAAAAAAAAAATTAAGTTTTATTTCAGGGAGTTGTGTGGATTTTTATTTTGAATTTAGTAGATTTTGTGCACCAGTGAAGACACTAATTTGCAGCTTATGTTTTGTCAAATTCATAAATATTTTCAGATATATTTTTGTACATCTACTTGTCATATCTTTCATTTTTTTCAAGTTGTATAATTCCTGTTGAGATTTATTTATGTATCAGGTGACATCACATCATTATGCTATTGGTTTCAAGATATCAAATTAGCTTTTCTGAGATGAGTCAGGTTGGAGTCTTTTAACTTTCATCCAAGTTGTTCATTAGTTTGAAGAAATCAATGTCATAAGTGAATTGTAAACTGGAAGATCTATTCAACTTTCTCTTTATGCTTCAGCATTAGATTTTATGGAATCACAGTTTTGCACTGTCACCTAATATTTACTATTGATTAAATTAATTTTTCTTATATTTGTTTTAAGACTCTTAAGAGCTGTTTTGGGGGCATCTATCCAAAATAATTAGCAAAAATATCACTTCATTTCCCGAAAGGTATTATTTTCGTAAACTTTTTTTTTTCTTCACGGGCTTTAAGATTCCCCCAAAAATTCCAGTGAATTTGCAATTTATAGAATGAAAAGAAGAATTTAGACAAACATCCACGTATTTTATCTCTTAGACAATGGCTTTATTTTTGTATTTAGTTCCTGATGAGTGAGTCTTCAATTTTTTTGTGATCCGTTCTATTATTTTCCTTCCGTTAGGGAAGGAAAAATATTACTCCTCCGTTATATATCAAAAATCTGAGGAATTGAGGTATGCTAGATTTAGAACTACGGTGTATTAATGTTTTTCCTTTGTGAGTATGGAAATTTTCCCCATTTTTTGGATGGAACTTTATTTTTAGTTGCTCTCTTAATTTTTTGTTTTTATTTTTATTGAAACTTGGAATTGATGTAGTTTGGGTGACAACAATATACTGGTTTTAATTTCATTCCTTTTCAGGAATTATAACTAGAGAATTTATTGTTGGATGCCAATGAAGTTCTTAAAGTTTCGGACTTCAGATTAAGAGCTCTACCTCAGCAAGTTCGGGTTAGTAGACGGTTTGTTGTACCACATGAAAAACATGTCATTCTTTTGTACTCCATATTCTGTTTTTATTTCCTGTTTGGTGCATAAGGACATTTATACTTTTCTATAGAAGCATTACAAGTTATTTTGTAGGTTCTATCCATTATATCAGAGAACAAAAAATTAGTGAGAAAAATTAGAGTAAATAAAATAGGACGAACTTGCACTGCAGTTTATTTTCTTTCTTTTGAGATAATTTATGTTATTCGGTTAATGTCCCGGAAGGCGTGTGGTTTTGATTATTGGTATGTGTCGAATAATTGGGATTTGCTTTTCTTGGTGTAAATGCACGCATCACTCTACTTTGTGCAGATTTCTCGTCCCTACTGATTTGAACATTGGCTAATTTGTTTATGTGGTTCGGAAGCGTATCAATCTCAGTGCAGAGAAGGCTATATTTGTCTTTGTCGAAAACATCCTACCTCCCTCCAGTGACTAGAATTTCGTATTTTGAACTTTCACATTTTACTTTAAATAATTTTGTGATATTGATATATCTTTGTGCTCACAGGTTCGTTGCTTTCGAAAATTTATGAGGAACACGAGGATGAAGACGGGTTTCTTTACGTGACTTACAGTGGTGAGAATACATTTGGATCATCAGAATTTCACTAAGAGACCATTTCTTAATTCACACGTTGTGTAAATTCTTAGCCTTCATTTACTTTTTATCGGTGAAGACATATTTACTTGTCGGATGATATCGAATTCATTAGCAATTTACATTTGGTACAGAAATGATGATATTTCATCTTCGATGTTTAACGTGAATATCTCTGTATTCTTTTCAATACTTTGGCTTAGCCGTTTGGCCAACCAAGAGTCATCAACTTGGTTTTTTTTTTGCCCTTTTTGTTCAATTCTATTTTGGCCTATTGAAAAATTGAATCGCCTACCCACTATATCTTTCCACTGTAGATCAATGATTTGATTCATGCAATTAAAAAGTTGTAAAGATGAGCAAGTTGGATTAAAGAAAGCCTTAGATGGTGGCTAATGGAGATTCTTTTGTTGAAAAGGACCCCTTTATGATTTACCCGATCAAATATTCCACCATGCGTATATCCATTACTTCTTCTGAAAGGGATATTCTTCTCATGGAAAATAATGTAGAAACTTAAATACAATATTTTGATCAGTTGACGATGAAATTTTATTTGTTGAATTGGATAAAATTAAACTGCTAGCAATGTTTTTCATTGATTTTTCTTCCAATGAAAAAGTCCATCGGGCCAGGTAGGTAGGTCTCTTGGTGCTACAGATTAATGTTATCAATTGTTCAGTGTTGATATTTCTTTGATTCTAAAAAATGCGACAATGTCTGATTACTTTATTTTTTTGTTGGTACAAAAAAGAGATGGGGTCTGCTTTTAAATTCGGTATTTCTCATTTTTTTCCTTTCTTTAATCTTTAATAGAAAAGAAGTTTTAAGTGTTATTCTTTATTATAAAGTTTTTCTCGTCTATGTCAATATATAGTTGTATTTCTTTGGAATGTTTATTAATCCAATTACGCTAACATAAAACATTAATATCACCTTCAAAATAACACAACCCGTGCATTGCACCGGATAAAACTAGTACAATAAGAATTAAGCTAAATGTACCAAGGATGACATCCTCCCATACGTGAAGAAAATATGTGCAGTGATGTGATTGATAAATTGAAAATCAAGAGTGTAGATTTTGTTATGTAGAAGAGTGTAGGCGAAGGTGTAAAAGAAAGTGTATATATAGCATGATTGATACAATAAAATATTTTGTACGTAAATCTAAAAAAAAAAAATCTCTACTTTTTAATCACACATCCTCAAAAACAAAAAACATTCAAAACTCTATTTTTTCAAAATAATGACAATCAAAAATGGGCTTAAAAAGTGGTTCAAGAATAATAAGAGATGTACTCCTTTAGCCCTTGTTTGACAAAAACTATTAAAATAGATTTTTGAGAAAAAAATGAGTTTTTGAATAATTGTTTTTTTAAGAATGTGTGGTTAAAAGTAAGAAATTTTTTGAATTTATGTGTAAAATATTTTATTGCGAATTTAAGTTAATGACCATATTGGTGGGTTCTTGTTCCCAATTAGTCATCCAAATTTAAGTTTTGTTTCACACTAGTCACTATATTAGTTTTTATTTTGACAATTAATGGTAAATTTTAACGTGTTTAAGCGATCATATATTTTGCCATATTAGATTGAAAACTCACTTGGCAACTTCTTGGATGCTACTCCAATCAGATAATTTCTAAATTTGGAAAGGGACTAACAAGGTGATTAATGCGAAACAAATTTTATAGCCACATGATCAATGTGGAACAAATTAAAGTTCAATGACTAACAAGAAACATATCTTAAAGTTGAACTCCTACTTTAGGCAAATTAATGTTTATCTATCAAATTGAAATCGGTGACCAATTTGAACTTTTTATAAGGAGAAGATGAAATCC
>CAIGRO010017123.1:0-11867 GCA_903798355.1 Fraxinus baroniana
TTCCATCTCCTTGTGGATACGACACTCCAAAACTATACTACAACACCGCGTTATTCTTTGAGCGTAATCAAAAGTCTTTATCCATCCCACGATTGATCCTTAAATCTACTCTTGATTTGGTTTATAATTCAAAAGGCCTACTCTCGACCATTTCAGACGCTACCTAATAAAAGTGATGGATTTTTAATGTGTTTTCAATAATATTTGTTGGCCAATTGATGTCAAACAACATCTCAGGCGATGATGTAACTTAGTATAATTTTCTTAGTCGACATCGTCCAATTGACTGAAATTAAAGTCAACACCTCAATGAAACGATCCGACTCTAAAACCATTTGGGCCATCGTAAGTGGCATAATTTAATTAGTGCTCCTCATGGCTCGTTTCTCTACTTCTTGGATGGCTTATTAGTGCACTTGATCCACTTATCTCCCCTATATGGCTTGTCCAATCACTGTACCCTAGTGTGAACTATATATTGCTTCCTCATCTCATTTTTTTCTTGACCGTGAATATTATTATTGCTATCCTCTCTCTCTTTGTGAAATCGGCGTTGTCTTTGTGCTTTTCTTTATTGTGTCTTCCTCACCTTTTTCCTTAGAATGTGTGGCTACCTTCGTGGATGCAATAACCACCTTATTGTGTGTCCTAAATGGGTATGATCAAGAACCTAGAGTTGGAATTCTCTGGTTCGATTTTGGGTTGACTTTGTTGAGGTGATTGATTGTTGGATTCAATATTGAGCTCGGAAAACACCATTGGTGGTTGAGACTTCCTCTACATATGGTATCAGAGCCATTGGTGCAAGTTTTTTAGATCAAAAATCAACCAAAAAAATCGCATGGGTCGATTGTTTCTCAAACTAACCGAACCTGAAAGCTTCAATTCTAGCAAAAAAGGGAGACCAAACCCAGACTCAACAGGCAAAGGTGCTCCTCCCTGCATGGAAGCAGCTATGATCGACGACGTCAAAGCGTGGACCTCCAGAAGTTGCGCATGGCTGAGTTTTTGAGGCTGTTTTCTTCAAAGAGATTGTTTGTTTTATCATACTGAACATTTTGATATTGCTACATTCCTGTTTCAGGTTATACGATGGATTTTGGACGATTTTACCACTAGACGCTCGGTTTACGATCTTTGATGAAAGCATTGGTATGTTTGCTAAAACCTTAGGGTGAATAGTGGTGACCTTAAAGTAGAAGATTTGCATCTCTTAATTTTATGGACCTTTAGACATAGTCCATTCTGGAAATTAGCTTATCCCAGTTAAATTTTAGCACAACGCATCATCGTGTGGGGGTGACAATAGGATTGTGGTTACCCTGTGGGGTAACCATTGCATGTGCTAGAAATTGAAATTACTTGCTCTTACGTGATTGAGGTATTTACTTAGATAAAATCAACTTACTATTTCTGTGCTATTCTGTGTGTGAAACTATTTGGTTGATATATCTCTTTGTTGCTCCTTTAATTCAATTAGAATACCTAAACTTTACCCGTTTGAACATTCATTTGATCTAAGATCGCGAATCTTATGAAATCCTGAAAATCTAAAACGTTGTATATTGTCTACGACCTTAGAACTACTTTGTGTGGTTTAATTGTGATTCTGTGTCTTTTTTGATTGATTCGGAAAAATAACGACTCACAATCTTGATTTGAGAATTTTTAACGAAAAATATGATTTTTCAATCTAGCAACAAAAAATTAGAAATATTTAGGTGCAACAAAAAATTTCAAAAGTCATTGATGATAATTTTTCTGCTGATTTTTCAAAAGAACAAAAAGAAGAAGAAGATGAGATTGCTTACATTTCAATCATTTTACACTTGTTTGGTGCAATTTTGAAAAAAGTGGGTACACTGAAAACTACAAAGAACTTTGAAAAAAAATTGGAGAACTTGTATTTGCTTAAATCTACTTAGAACAAGCTATACTTACTTGAACATTTTTTCAATTTTAAAATGGATCCTTCAAATGATTTTGATGACCATTTAGACGTATTTAAAAAATTTGTTCTAGATATTGTTAACTGTGAAGAGACTGTGTCTAAAACATACCAAGTTATAATTCTACTCAATTCCATGTCTGCACTTATAAGAAAATTAAAAGTATGATCAAGTGTGGTATGGACACTTTAACATCTGAAATTGTTATTGACTCACTTAAAAGGAGATAGAGATTAAAACGATCATGATGATTTCCAAAGTGGAGGCGAGTCAAGTAGTAATGGAGGTAAAAATAAGGGCAATGGTGGGTCTATAACAAAATCTAGGACCAAGGTTAAGAAATGCTATAGCTATGGGAACACATGACATTTTATAAAAGACTGATAAAAAGAGAAGGATAAGCTAAAGGATAAAGAAAGAGATGAAGTAATTGTGTTCCCTTGTACTTTAAATGTTGATGATGGTGGAGTGTATACGATTACAAGTTCTATTGTTTATCCTGATTAATTGATTCTAACTATCAATTTTCATTTGCATGAGTGGATACTTGATTTTGGTGCATCTTTTCATGTAACATCACAAAAATATTGGTTAGAAAACTTGAATGAATTAAATGATGGGCATGTTGCGCTGTGTGACATTCTGCTTATACGGTTGCTAGGATTGGTGATATTACCTTAACGTTTGACATTGATTTTATATATACTTTAAAAGATGTTAGATGCATTCTTGAACTGTCTAGGAATTTAATCTCATTAGGGAGACTTGAGAAAGCTGGCTTCACTGATAAAATTGGAAATAGAGTTTTAAAATTGATTAATGATGCACTTTTTACCATCAAAGGAACCAGAAAAAATGATATTTATATCACTACTGAATAAGTGATAAGGGGTTTAGATTCTGAAATTACTAGGTTTGACCCTAACTACACATATAGAGGGGTGAATAGGTGATTATACACAATTAAAACTTAATAAATAACTAACAACAAGTCACTATTAATTATCTCTAGATGGTTAATCAAACAGTCCAATTTTCTTATGTTGAATTACTGCAGTTATATTATAGCAATAAATAAACAACATGAATGATCACGGAGAAATTCCAATTGGGTAAAAACTACGAGCACCTTATCAGTCAACAATTCGCTATAAACAAATTATGAACTTACAGTCCACCAGATACGACTACCACAAGTACTTTCTAACGTCTTGACTATAATATCCACAGCCCTCTTACATTGCATGCTCATGCACCAACTCCCGACTGTAATTTTCAAAGTCCTCTTGAATTGCGTGCTCTTACACCAACTCTCGACTTTATGAATTTGTTTGTCTTATGTGGGTCAATAAAGAACTCCACGTTCTCCAACAACCTTGATCTTCAGAACTCTGACATATGTGTATGAAGTAGCAATTTGGTATTTGGATTAAGTGAGTTTGATGTTTTCAATACCAAGATCAAATCAAAACAATGAAGGTTGAAAGTTATGGGTGATTTTAATGGAGAGGATATGAAGCAATCAATGTTTTCTCAATGTTCAACCTTAAGAAAAACCATTTAACGTCATTCTGGTATTTATACTTTAAGGTTAGGAATGAATGGGCTGGATAAAAAACTTTAAAAATGCAAATTAAAATTTTTCTGATAACCCTGTCGTTCGAACGAAAGCTGGGTGATAGGCGATCGACATTGTGTCGCTCAAGCCAAAGCTACGGGACAGACGAGTGATAATGTTTCCGTTTCTACCACTTGAACTAAGTCATTGTGACAGTCTAGCGAAATTGCGACGCCGCTTTTCCTTCTTTCCATTCTTGACCCTAGACCTAATACAACTCATTTATCATTATTTGCAACTCACTTCTTGACTTTTACAACACATTAAATCTAGTCCTTTTTGTTCACGAATTTGCCAATTACATTAAAAACCTAACAGATTCCTCTATCTCTTATGTCAAGGCTAATCACACACATAAATAGTACAATAGACTTGCACGTGTGGGTATTAAAGAGCTTAAACTTCTTAATGAAAAATGAGTTTTTGGTAATGATCGTGTATCTGATTCATCTTTTTGTGATCACTATGTGCTTGGTAAGCATCATAGAATCTCTTTCTCCGTGAGTATTCATAAAACTAAAGGCATTCTTGATTATGTGTATTCAGACTTGCGGGGTCCTTCTAGTAATCCCACTTTGGGTAGAAATAGGTACTTCTTGTCTTTTATTGATCGAAAAAGGTGTAGGTTTATCTCTTAAAAGATAATGATACTTTCCATAGTTTTAATGATTAAAAAAAAACAAGTAGAGAACCAAATTGGCAAGAGGATTAAGTTTTTGAGAACTGATAATGGTCTAGAGTTTTGTAACGCTGAATTTGACAATATGTGCAAAGAGAATGAAATAACAAGGCATAAGATTGTTCCTTACACTTCCTACATAACAGGGTAGCAAAACTGATGAATAGAACTATATTTGATAAAGTGCGATACATGGTGTTAAGTTCTAATGCTCCAAAGTCATTTGGGACGAAGCTGTTATGACTGCTTGTTATTTGATTAATTTGACTCCATTTTTTGCATTGAATGGTTATACTCCTCATGAAAAATGGTATGGTAAGTTAAGTGATTATTATGTGTTTAAAAGTTTTAGTTGTGCTGNGTGTTTAAAAGTTTTAGTTGTGCTGCATTTTCTTATCAAAGTAAGGGAAAGCTCTAGGTTACATTAAGGGTGCCAGAGGTACAAGTTATGAGATAGAATCCAAAATAAGGTTAAAATCATTGTGATTAGAGATGTTACGTTCAATGAGGATAAAATGCCATGCCTTAAGACTAAATCTGAAATGTGAGTGAAGAAGAGCAAGGTGAAGAGAGAGATCAGTCGAAGGTGGAATTAGGAAAACTTAGCATGTCTGTCCCAACCACCTCTAATGAGGTGGAGACTTAAGTTCGACAACCTAAAATGGAGATTGGAGAGGAAATAGAGATAGAAGAGCATCATGAGGAAGAAAATCCCTTAGCATGTTATAAATTAGTTATGGATAGAGAGAAGACAAATGAGAGCGCCTAGAAGATTTGGATATTAGTCCGAGTTAGCTTTTGCTCATGCTAGTTACGAGAAACTAGTTGATAGAGAGCCAAAACCCTTTGAGGAGGCGATGAAGAATGAACAATCTAAAGAGTGGTTTAAAGCAATGAAAGATGAGATGAGTTCCTTAGAAAAGAATCAAATTAGGAACTAGTACCTAGACCTAAGAATAAATCTATAGTTGACTATGAGTGGGTTTTTAATGTTAAGAGGGGGTACTAGGCATCTGAACTCCTAATATTTAAATCTAGGTTAGTGGCTAAAGGATACACATAGAAGGAGGGTATTGATTATGGTGAGATTTTTTCGCTAGTTGTTAAGTACACTACTAGTACGGTCATGCTTGCATTGGTTGTACATTTTGAATAGGAACTTAAACAACTCGATATAAAAATTTATTTTTTACATGGTAAACTTGATGAGCAAATCTTTATGAAACAACTAGGAGGTTTTAAAGACAAACTAAAACATGATTATGTGTGTTTCTGAAAAAATCTTTATATGATTAAAGCAATTATCTAGACAGTGGTATAAAAGACTTGATTCTTTTGTACTCGCTGTAGGGTTTTAAAGAAGTAAGCTTGGTCATTGCTTGTATTGTCAACATAAAGATGCTAATACTAAATGTGTTTTTATTGCTCTATGTGGATGATATGCTCTTAGTTGGTTCATCACTTAAGTGGATAAGTAAGATTAAAACAAGATTGAATGGCGAATTTGATATGAAAGATCTAGGTAAAGCTAAGAGAATCCTAGGTATGAAAATTGAAAGAAATAGGTCAAATTCTACATTGTTTTTGCATCAATCTTCTTATGTTTCAAAGGTGTTGAAAAGATTTGGCATGCATGTTTGCATACCTATTACATTACTTTTAGCTAATCATTTTGTATTATCTAAAGATCAGGTTCCATGTAATGAAAATGAAATAAAATACATGAGCATGATTCCATATTCTAATGTGATTGGATCTATTATGTATTTGATGGTTTGCACTAGACCGGATTTAACTTTTGCTTTTAGTACTCTTATTAGGTACATCTCTAATCTGGGCCTCGAACATTGGAAAGCTCTAAAGTGGATGTTAAGTTATTTAAAGGGGACTATTGATATAGGTTTAAATTTTGGTGCTAATAAAGAAGGTGTGAAATTGAAATGTTTCGTGGATGCGGACTACGCGGGGGATAGGGATAATAGAAAATAAAAATCTTCATATGTGTTTACTTTGTCTGACTTTTGCGTTAGTTGGAAACCACAGCTACAACAGATAGTGCACTATCCACGATAAAATTAGAATACATTGTTACCACTGAAACAATTAAAAAGCATTTGTGATTTAGAGTTAGGTTCATAAACTTTGTGCTTTAAATGATTGTGTGGTAGTATATTTAGATAGTCAAAAATACTTTCCATAAACGCACCAAATATATCTATGTTAGACTACACTTCATCAGAGATATTGTATCACAAGAAGTGGCAAGACTTGAAAAAGTACACACAATATAATCCCTCGAACATGGGCACTAAGGTGTTGTCATTGGTGAAGTTTAGGAGTTACGAGAATTTTTAAAATATCGGTGGAGGTAAATATTTTGCAATTTTATCGGTTCTCCTTTTTTGGAATTGTAACTGATGGATGATAATGTTTTTTTTGTAGGTCCTTTGACACCAAATTGAAGGTTTGTTTGGCAAATTGTTGTTAAACGACCTCCTAAACGATGATGTAACTCAGTTTGATTTTCTCATTCGCATCGACCAATTGACTGAACTAAAAGTCAACACCTCGATGAAACGGCCCAACCTTTAAATCATTTGGATCATTGGAAGCAACCTAATTTTATAAGTGCTGCTCATGGCCCGTTTCTCGACTTTTTGGACGGATTATAAGTGATTGCCCAATTATTAGTGCACTTGATCCACCTATCTCTCCTATTAGGCTTGGCTCATCATTGTACCCTATTGTGAACTATATATGACTGCCTCATCTTTCTTTTTTCTTGACTGTGAATGTTGTTATTGCTATCCTTTCTCTCTCGGTGAGATCGGCGCCAATTTTGTACTTCCCTTCCCTTCAATGTCTTCTTCACCTTATTCCTTAGCCTATGTGGCTGCCTTCGTGGCTGCAATGACCACTTTATTATGTGTCCTAAGTGGGTATCATTAAGCAACCGAAGTTGGAAATGTTTGGTTCGGTTTTTTGGTTGGTTTTGTTGAGGTGATTGATTGTTGGATTCAATACCGAGCTCGGAAAACACCATTGGTGGTCAAGACTTCCGCTACAATGCCTAATCTATCAGCGACAAACATTTCAGCTGCGAACGTTTTTACTGGTCCACGTGAAATTTTGTTTTCCATCAATAATTTTCAATAAACACTTGAGGTCATTGGACATTCAACCTAGACTTTAAAATCTTATGAAATTCCAAGTATTCAAAATATCAATGATATTTTTTTCTTATGTAAATTCTCTTCCTACCAACTATTAAGCACAATTTATAAATAAAAATTTCCACAGTTTCTCTCTCATCCACCTCAATCCTTCGGGAGACTTCCAAATAAAAAATGTCATTCAACCTGTGATTTGTTTACCTTTCTCCAATGTTTTCCTTGAATAAAATATATTCTCACGATTATAGCAACTTTTTATATATGAAAAAAAAAAGAAGAAGATAAAATGTTATTCTCTCTTCAGTATTCTTAAACCATTTTTTTTCTCTCCTCTCATCGTTTTCATCCTTTCCACCTTCTTTTCATAAAAAAGAGAATAAATTTGTTACTAAACTCGTAAAGTTCAGATTTTTATTTTTTAAATCAGTGGAAGTCTTTAAAATGAAGTTTATAAATGTTTATGAAAGTCTTCCACAGTTGTGTAAAATTTATTTAAAGTTGTCAAGAGTTTACAATTCTATGGAAGTCTGTCGCATAAAGAAGTTCATAAAAGTATTTCAACGTTTAAAATTAGAGTGTTTTTGGTAGAGATTAAAAATGAAACACTAGTCGTTATTGTTGACTTTTATTAGACGGGTGAAACTCAATAACGACTATATTTTCAACTTTAATTGAATTTTGAACTCTCCCAATCAGACACTTAACATACCTCCTTCTAGTTTGAAGTGATCATTGATCTTACGAAGATTTGGGGTCCCCCAACACTAGCCTATGGTCAAGGGAAATTGCATTGTAGAATTTTGACACAGACCAAAGTAGATGATTGGTCATTTCGTACTAATATTAATGAATGCAAATTCTCATTACAGCGGCGACGAAAATGAGAGTAGCGTAAACCTTGAAAATGGGTCCGGATAACCGTGACCATTCACACTTAGAGGAGTGAATGCCCTGAACTTGTTCTTTCTTTACCATATCCCCGTAATTTATATAAAACCATTACCATGAAAAATATTTTTGCACGTGTAGATTAGAAATGACCCTACCGAGCTGTAGCATGTTCTTTGCTATCCCTTTCAATCCGCCCACTTTATTATTGGATTTCCCTCTATATTTTAACACGCTAAGACATTAATTTTGACAACGGAAGCTGCCGCAATGGATGATGGACTGTGGTCTGTGGACATACATATATATACCTCATATGAAACTTATATATTGAACTGCTAATTATAGGAAGTTGTTTCTTGGAATATTATTGGGACATCATCAATAAAATTACCTTACAGTTTCCTTCTTGTCATTCAAGAAATGGTTAAGCCAACGCCACCTTCATCGCGGCTATCTTTGGTGGTGGAGCCGCTGCAGCCAATGGTAGAGAATAGGAATGAAGAATTGAAGTACAAGGGAGTAAGGAAGAGGAAGTGGGGGAAATATGTGTCGGAAATAAGGCTTCCCAACAGCCGGGAACGGATATGGCTAGGTTCGTATGACACGGCCAAGAAGGCAGCCAGAGCGTTCGACGCTGCCCAATTCTGCCTCCGGGGACACAATGCTGTGTTCAATTTCCCTCATGATCCGCCTAACATTAGTGGTGGTCAGTCTCTCAGTCCAGCTGAAATACAAGTTGTCGCAGCTCAGTATGCTAACTGTAACAACAACAATCAGCAGGCACCGACAGGTATTGGAAAGTTTAGGTTTTTTTTATTAAGTATTTTATGTCAAACATGTTTTAAAAATTGGAATTTTTATAAAGAAAAACATTTTACAAACTCAAAAAAGTTTATATATATATATTAAATTCGTAAACTTTATAACATAGTTCTCGTCTTCAACCCTTGTATTATAAACAATTAACAAAGTTTGAATTAATGTAAATAATTATATTAAAATTAAAATTAAATTGGAATTTTTTATACAACATTCTACTTTTTAATTAAAAAAATAGGGTTTCTACAAGTCCAAACATATTATGCCATTGTTTAGTCCCAATTAAATTAAAATTTATTTTTCCCTTTTTCTTATTAACCACACATTTTTCAATAAAATAATATTACACATAAATCTAAAAACATTTCCTTCTTTTCAACTGTCCATTCTTCAAAAAATCACTATAATTTTCATTAGAGTGTGTTTGAGTCACATTATTTTGGAAAAATATATTTTGGAATAGTAGATTGATAAAGAATATGTGGTTGAAAAAAAAGAAAAAATATTATTTTATTAAAGAATGTGTAGTTGGAAATAAGTAGAAGAATGAAAATAAAAATTTTAATGTGTACCAAACAGAGACTAAATTGTGAAATAATTGAGCCCAAACAGAGGCTATGTTGCTTTTCACATTTTTTGTCTTTGTTTCCCTGCAATCTAATAGGCTTGACATACTGCACAATTTTCATAAATGAATAGAAATAATATTTGAACCAAAAACTTATATTTTCTCTCCAATCACCTTGCGCCATCTCTTTTTAAAAACTTACATTGTCCTCTTCGGGAGAGTAATTTATTATTCTCTCTTCAACAGAAACTCAATCGGAAACAATAATGGAATTAGAGGGCACTTCTTCGTGGAATTCAGGCGGAGCTATGGCTCCAATGGAGTCAATGGATTGGTCATTCCTGGACAACCTAGATTCAGATGCGGCTGAAAATATTTCAGATTTTAGTTTATTTTCAGACAATTTTCAAGATAATATATACTTGCAACCAAATTTTGTCCATGAAGACAATGTCGATGACCATGACACAAATGCAGAGGGACCCTTTTCCCATAACTCCTACCTTTGGAACTTCTAACCATAGTAATATGTAATTAGAGATCTGTCAACAGTAGATAAATTTTAAATCTTTTTAAGTTTTTCTATTAAGAAAATTGCTGGAATACATTTTTATCTGGTAAGTTACATTTTAGAACTTGTAACAAGAGTGTAAGATGGTTAATTTATCTGGGATTCATCGCACTTAACGAGTATATAAAATTACATTGGTACGTAATATTTGAATGCATGAATTTTATATGCTGTAATACTCGATATACGAATATTAAATTTTCATTTGAAATTTAAGTCGTTAAAAAATGAGATATATTTTACTTTTATTTCTGTTTTTGTGGAAATTTGAATTTTTATTCGATGAATTGAATAGAATAAAAATGTGTTTTAAGAATTTTTGTAAGGTAAAAGCATATATGTTAGATAAGCACTTATTTTCTGAGTTTTATGAATTTTGAATCTCCAGCTTGATTGAATAATTTTGAGTTTCTTGAATTTACCTCCAACCCTTTGACTGTATATTAATACATTACTCTTTTCGGACATTAAATAATTAGTGTTGGGACAAAATCGATCGTTTTATCCTATTAATTATTTTCTCACTTAAACTAACATTTTCTTTTCGACCAAATCGCAATGATAAGTTGACCATTTCAAATATTGAGCTCAAATTAAAACTTATGTAAAGAAATTACTTAAGCAGATTGTTTTATCCTTTGTATCGATGGCATATTTATAATGCATATAGTGGTCTTCGGTCATTGACACATCAAAAGTAAGATATTTCACGAATAGTACTAACTACTAACCCATAACGAATTTAAGGTAAATCATAAAGCATTCAAATTGGAGTTTTATTCTCTATAGCAACATCATATATTAGAAATAAACTCTTATACAAACTAGTAATGTCCAATATACTTTTGAATATACCAAGTCACTATTCTCGAGATCATCTTGTCACGATCAAAACAAACATCGTATCTCAATTGTGAGAGTGACAACTACTATAGCCTTAATAGAATAGGGCATCAACCTCTTATTCTATAGCTGTTGACAATTATTTTCTCGATCAATATCTAAAAAAGTGTCTTATGTACTAGCCACCAATTTTATGCATCAAGCTAAGTCACTTTATACCATTACACATGCTCAAAATATAATGCAGCTTTATTTCATAGAAATAAATAAAACGCTATTATTTATTCAATAACATTTGAAATGTTTATCTTATTAAAGTATACTCACAATGCTTTTATGCACATATTTCAACATATATATCAACATATATACGTGTTTAAAATGCGTTTGAATAATTCTTATTGCTTAATAAATGAAATAAATATTTTGAGTAAGTGTTATTTGTTGATTTTTTTTTCATCTACAAGATTAAAACTTAGAAATTAAAGAATTAGTTTTATTTTTATTTTAAGGTTAACAAGAAATCTGACCGAATTAATGTTTTCATCGAAGTGCCTTGGGAATTTTTTACCATGGTTAAATTGTTTCTACACATTTAGCGCCCGTTCAGTATGGATTAAAATTGAAAAATTAGCCGTTATTGTTAACTTTTATTAGACGAGTGAAACCCAATAACGACCATATTTTCAATTTTAATTGGATTTTAATCCCTACCGAACGGGACCTTATTTTAAATAGGGAAAATTGCAGCCCCGG